>JAIGNY010002494.1:207500-518007 GCA_020152595.1 Chiridota heheva
TCTTTACATTCTTCACGGTCCACATTTTCCAGTTACAAAAACAAAATCACTTTCCCGTTTCTCAGAGACAAGCTAAGACCTAATTATCTGCTGTCTAGACCCAATTCAAAGCTAGACAAACACAACATGCCGTGAGCTGAAGAGATATCTGGATTATTGTCTAATAAAAACTAACGCACTGCTTGTTTTTCATTCAGCTGACTCATCATTGTGTTCCAATCTTAGTATGCAAAAAAAAATGATGCTTAATTAAAGGTTGTTTACTTTAGGAATAGTCCCTGGATTTTCATTTTCATACATATAATAGAGGACTATGAAAGAAACAATTTGGTGTAAAAATCATGCTGTTTTTTTTTTCCGTTTAGGAGTTTATTGCACTTCACAGATTGTGCGAGTGTGGAGAAAAGTGCATTTCAAAGATTGTGCGAGTGTGGAAAAAAGTGCATTTTAAAAATTGTGCGAGTGTGGGGAAAAGTGACGTCGCAATGTAAAACGTTATGTCATAAAGGCAGATCCAAGACAAATCTGATGTATTTCTATAAAACAAAAACAAAATTTTTCTTTAAACTTCAAGAGTAAAGGTTCTTAAGCAAATGGGCAAAATACATTCTTGATAACAAAAAATGCTTCCAGTAATTTAGGAAGAGGCAATTAATTTTCAAAAAAATACACAAAATTGTTTCTTTCAGTCTTCTAACATATATTTGAAAATGAAAATCCATGGGATCCTTTTAAGGTAATCCATGGGATCCTTTTAAGGTAATCCCCATATGGGATCCTTTTAAGGTTATCCATGGGATCCTTTTAAGGTAATCCATGGGATCCTTTTAAGGTAATCCATGGGATCCTTTTGAAGTAATCCATGGGAACCTTTAAGGCAATGCTTGGGATCCTTTTAAGGTAATCCCCAAATGGGATCCTTTTAAGGTAATCCATGGGAACCTTTTAAGGTTATCCCTATATGGGATCCTTTTAAGGTAATCCATGGGATCCTTCTAAGGTAATCCCCATATGGGATCTTTTTGAAGGTTATCCATGGGATCCTTTCAAGGTAATCCATGGGATCCTTCTAAGGTTTTCCATGGATAAACGTGATATCTCCCAGATAATTTATCAAGATATGATTTAACTTCCTACAAGATATAGTTCCTAAATGATACCTCCCAGAAGTTCTATTTTTGAATGAAATTCAATTGTTTGATTTAGTTCAAGGTGATAAAAACAATAGAAATCTGTAACAAATGAGAAAATTCTAAAACTGCACACAAAATATTGAACTTTTTGCTTTTATTATTTGTTGATGAAATGATCATACAAAAGTATTATTTAGAAATGACTGTACATATGAGGCACTCGTGTCTCACATGGTGCATATCACACAAGTAAAATGGTAAGTAATTACAGCGGCACTCAACTGAAATATGATTGTGTTAATTAATCTCCAGAATATTCAAACACACTTTTCCTGCACATGATGGTACTGAAAGCATTTTATACATACATTACACTCAACCATGTTATTTTGTAATAAATTTCAATGACATGAGTATCACAAACCATTGTTATTTCCAAAACACCCTAATTTTTTGACCGAGAGCTTCTTTAACATATGACTAACATCGAAACGTGACTAACATCTTATAATGTGGTCCACATCATGTGGTCTATATTGTGATGTGGTCTATATTGTGATGTGTTACATTATGTGGTTGACATTATAATGTGGTTTACATCATAATGTGCTTGACATCATAATGTGGTTGACATCATAATGTGGTTTACATCATAATGTGCTTGACATCATAATGTGGTTGACATCATAATGTGGTTTACATCATAATGTGCTTGACAACACAATGTGGTTGACATCACAATGTGGTTTACATCACAAAGTGGTTTATATCATAATGTGGTTTACATCATAATGTGATTTACATCATTAACACGTTTAATGTGGTAGAGTATGTTGGAACTTCTTCCAAAAATCACACTAAATATGCAGGATAGGAAATTCCACAACAACGAAATAATTCACCTATGAGTTTTAGAACAATTCCTTTGTCTTCCTTTGCAATGCCTTCAAAGCATGTTTTTGCTTTGCAACACAAAAATCATTCATCAGCAGCTTTGGCTTGAGGACCCCACAATCATCAACAGATATCGAGCACCCTTTCCAAAATCAGGTCACATGTATGAAAATAAAAAAAGTTCCCACGGTGCTATACCCCTTTGTATTCACCCTTCCTCACTCCCCAATTTGTGGACTTAATCTTTCAAATTTGAGCCCTTGTGATTTTGATGATAAGCATCCTTCATTCTGTCAAAAACTATACTCCCCTTTGTCATATAATGTAGACGGTTGCTTTCTGGAAACCTGAAGGATCAAACTTAGTGATTAACAATTTTTTTTTGTTTTACTTTACCAGTGGGTCTTTTGTCTTTCACATATGCTCCAGCTCTCCCATATGGAAAAAATTCACAATATGTGTGCTTATCTTAACACCCATAATATGTAGCGTTCCGTTCAGCAGCTCCCTCTACAATGGACATTACACGTTTCCTGGTCATCAAAACAAAAAAGAACAAAAATATCCTTGTGCAATTCCTAACCTATTTCAACAAAACTTGACATTTCTAAGCCTTTGAAAGTAAGGTTCCATTCACATGTCACTTAGGCCTGTCAAGAAGGGCAATTTATAATTCATGATTTCCCAAGAGTGGAAACAATTATTTCCAGGCCTTCAAACAGAATTCCAGCATTAAACGATGAGAAATTTTTACTTCCAAAGATTGAAATATTCCAAAATACTTCTAAACATGTCGCATAAGTTTCTTGAGACAATTTTCTGTATACTTTATCCTATTTGGCTTAATATGAAAATGAAATTCAAATGTCTTTAAGTTTATTGTGCGGGTGAAAAAGTCACTCCTTAGATTCCACGACTTTACTAATTACATAAAGCATCATTAACTTTCCAGCACTTTTGCGTCTCTTTGGAGTATTCCTATCCTTCTATGACCATAGGTCCTTGATTTTCGATTTTCTAAAACTGGACACTCCGCCTCTGGACACATTCAGGATAGATTTCAGGCATTTTCATGTCCTCTTATGTATCAGTGAACATCTACCATCAGAAGTCTTCTGATTCTTCGTATTAAAGCTGTCACGAATGCATAGCGGAACCGGCGCATGGTCGTATAACGGCCCTCAATGTCTAAAATACGTTTCAGAAGATTTTCATTAAGGCACGTGGTGGCATCCAATTTGAGCTGTCAAGAGTAAAATACAACAACAAATGAAGATGTGAAGTCTGCACTTATGTTTTGGGACATTAGTGCTTTTATTTTCTAATAAAATTCAAGTTTATATTCATTGTTGCTTTACCTTAATATACCTTCTTGATGCATCTATTTTTCTTTCAGGATTGGTTTACTGGACAAGTAATTTCATCTCATATGAAAGGTGACTTCAAAAGAAACAAAATGGCGAAGAAACTACTTCAATGTCTTATTCCGTTAAGGAGATATTTACATTTAAAGCTTTGTCTTATCTGTGTAGAAATGGCTAGTGTAGTAAGTCTACTATGGAAAGTTGACTCCCTCATTGTCGTGATAATAATTGTTTGGTTTTTATTAAATGTATTTTAAGAAAAATTCATTTCGATTATTTTTCCTTAATTTATTTAACTCTTTTGTCTTTCTTTAGGTGGCAATTACAATTACCCTTACAAAATTGTTTTACTTCTTTCCTGATGGTTTCAATGTTTTTAAGCCACATAATCTCAGGAAAACATATGATAGATTTCATACAGACTTTGAGAAATCTGAGGCTGTAATGTCACAACTAGTCTGATTTCAGTCGTTTCTACACAAATGGTACATAACTTTATAACTCCTTAACGGAATAAGGACTTTTAACTCTTTCTTCACCATTTTGTTTTTTTTGAAGTCACCTTTCATATAAGATTAGCTTACTAGTTTGTTTGTTTGTTTGATGAAGGCTTAATGGCACCATGACAGCGAGGGTCAAATTGTGCTTGAAAGGTTAGATCATTTCCGAGGTAGGAAGAAAAGATAATAGGAGTCTGAGAGAAGTACGGGGACTAAAAGCCAGGAAGCTGGTGAACTATTCCTTCAAGAATATAAACATCTAGCTTCATTATACTGTTTTATTGATCAATGCATTCTAATCTAAAATTTTTACATTTCCAGGCTTCACAGATAAGTACAAATACTTTTCATTAGCCCTTACTCTACCAGGGGTTTGATAAAGACGAGCCCAATTTTCGTAACTTTTTTTTTTCATATTCATTTTTGACAACTTTCCATTGATTACAAGTTTGTTTAGAATGGAAGTCAAAAATATTGATCTTTTGAGTAATGCAAGTCAAATTAGGAAGAATTGGACAAAAATATTAAAATTAAGCAATTGTTGCTTAAATTTGGTCAACAAATGGGTAAATCTTTGCACAAGTATAACTGCTGTCAATATTGAAAACAGAGATTTGCTTTACATATTTCGATTCTTTATTAAATTTCCATTCCAATGATGCTTAATCTACAATTTTTAGCAAGAAGAGAAAGATGAAAAAACACTAAAAATAATTTTACTCAAATGACCCCTGAAAACCACAGCAGAAAAATGATAGTGCAGTGGTCTCAGCAGGACTCGAACCTGGTGCGCACGCATGCTAGTCACGTTCACATCCACAACACTATGTAGTCATTGAAAGTGCTGTGGTGAAATTTAATTATTATAGCAGTGAATCCAAATAGAGGGGGTATGCCTTTATTTATTTATAAAATGAAAGGAATTGCAAGCATTTTCGAACGCCGTTTCAATAAGCATGTGCGATGCACGGTTTTGATACACAACTTTTGGAAAAAATAGGGTCAAAAATGACAGAATTTCATGAAATTTTGAAGAAATTTCTCCAGAACAAAAGATTGCTGGTAGGGATTATAAAAATTAAACCAGAAATCAATACTATCATGTCTTAGGACTTGCGTGTTTGATTTTGAAGCAAAAATGTGATCTTGAAGTTATTGTAAGATTTACAAAAAGAAAGAATTTTTTTTTTTTTTTGTTAATTTGTGAATTTACCCATTTTTAAGCTACTTTTTCTCAAAAATCTGACTCCTACAAAAAAGTTACATTTTGTGAAAGAAATATTTGAGTGCTTTAAGATTATATTCAGATAACTTCTATAGGACTTTGGTAAGGTCCTAATTTTATCTATAGATAAAGGTGATTTGAAAACGGCAAGGTAGAGTAATGGTTAAGGTCGGGTGATTACCATATGCTTGAATTTGCTTGGTATCACAGAGCACCAAAGGTTTAAACTTTCCAAATGACAAAACTGGGAAGGAAAGAATTTAAAATGCCATTTAGGCTTGGGCGATATCGAACATAATGCAATATCGATATATCGCCTGAAAAATATCGATAATATCGAAATATCGATATGCAAATTATAGGACGTCATACATACTGTAAGCTGTATGTACTGTTCTGGGCAAGGTAATCTCGCCTCGGCTCAAAAAATGTCAAGTAAAACTTTTTGTACAAATTAACAGAAATCACTGCAAAATATATACATATGATCTTCAAATAAACACCCATTATGTTTAAAAATGTTCTTTACATGGTTTCTATCTCAAAAGATCAATCACAGAAACTTTGAAAAAGTTTAGGCCCTGGCATATTCTTAAAAAAAAAAAAAAAATGATGTGGAACTGGTATTAGGCCTACACTGTATGCCTTACAAAAATCGGCTCCAATTCTTCTTAAAATTTTATAACTCACTTACTTCTTATGAAAGTTGTACTAAAGAGGCATTATTTTGGTAGAATTATATGGACTTCTAGAAATTCAGAAGTCCATATATGATGCATATTATTGAATTTCTAGTCTGCTTCTATCATCGCACGAGTGTTGTCACTAAGAAGAAACAGTGGTAGATGGTATGTGTGTACATAGTAAAGTACTGTACAGTAGTGATACTGTGTGTGTATGTAGTTACTGCACTGTACATTATCTGATCGATCTGGCAAAACCAGTTTGTCACTTTTACTTTAGACTTTCTGAACGAACAAAATAGTGAGAAAAACCTCACAATTTTGTCAGTAATTTGTCAATTAATGACTGTTTGATTTAAAAATTCAGATTCAGTATTCCTTTTGAGGAAACTTAACACGATGTTTGAGGATTCAACATCTTATGATTTTTGTTGTCTGAACATCGTAAGCCATCAAGTATAAAGTTGAAGTATTGCACAATGCCTCTGTACTCCGCGAGTCAAGTGGTTTTTGTTCATGGGAGGATTTTTGGGTAATTGTTATCACAAAATTAATGTTTTAATAAAGTTTTATCATAACTGACTGCCTGAAACTTTGATATAAATGAAATTTATTAACTTTTTGTGGCTGCTTAATAAAAAAAAATTGGATGTTTGATAGTCATGTTTAGTTTTGTAATAGTTCATGTATTGTGTATTATTGAAAAAACATAATATCGATATGTCGATACGACCCTTGAACTCAATATCGGCCATATCGATATAGGTCAATATCGAAATATATCGAAATATCGATATATCGCCCAAGCCTAATGCCATTATAGATTTTTGTTTTCGTGAGCCTCAAATACACCTTGTGAATGGCAGGACATACATGCTGTGCTTCCGCAGTACACTAATCATCATCTTATCAAATACAAACAGAGCACTTAAAAGCTTTTCAAACTCTCCAACAAGGGTGAAATATACATTTAACTTTCGGAGACCATAGAAAGTTACTAGCAAAATCCATGTGTGTATACTGCAAATATCTCATTTTATCTGTCTCATCTTTCCCCCTTTTCTCCCCCTTTTTCTTTCTTTCCCATTTCTTACTCTCCTGTTCCTTTCTTTTTTCCACTTTCACTTGTTTTATTTCCCCCATTTCTTACCTTGTCTTATTTCCCCATTTGTTACTGCCCTGTTCCTTTCTTTTTTCCATTTTCCTTACAAAAAATTTGTTTGATATTATTTTCCCTATTTGTTCCTTTCCTTTTTCCACTTTCCTTTCCTTTTTTTTATTTTCCCCTATTTATTCCTCCCCGTTACTTTCTTTTTTCCACTTTCTGTTAAAAAAAATTCCCCCCCCCCCCCCACCCACCTATTTTTTCACTCCCCTGTTCCTTTCTTTTTTACACTTTCCTTAATGTTTTTTATTTTTTTATTTCACCCATTTTTTCACTCCCCTGTTCCTTTCTTTTTTCCACTTTTCCTTTAATTTTTTTCATCTTTTCCTCCTCTGTGCTCAGCTATATTTTCCACCCCTGCTCCCAAAATGTCAATGTTTCAAGAAATATTCGCAATAGTGTGGCACAAGGGACAAGGCATCTGGAGTGGCAATTCCAGTCCCTACCTGTTTCAGATCCTCTCTGGTGATTCCCAATGCTTCGGGACTGACAACAGATCTGTCAAGGTTCGTCTGCTGGTTAGCCTCTCCAAGTAAACTGCTGAACGAATCTGTAAACGCAACGGATCAAATTGCTCACATATAATGGTCAAAACATGGCTGCTAGATAAAGTCTACAACTAGTGAGAACAAGACATCAGAGTTGGAATTATTTATAAACTTTCCCACGGTTCTGAATAAAGGTGTTGAAAATCTTCCTCAAAAAAATCGCAACAGAAACAATATTACTGTAGTAAATACATCTTTACATACTTCCTTCTATCGCAATTTAATGTACTTTTTATTGCACAATTACATGGGGGGGACATTTGTAGAGCACATATTTTACCACATACTGTTGTTTACTCAACAAATCTTAAAGCAAAGTAATTTTATATATATATATCATTTTCCTTCTGTGAATTCCAAATTTTCAGAAATCCAAGTGACCAGATACATCATCAATTATAACATCATCAATAGGAAAATCAGAACATCAATAGAGAAATTGTTCATCTAGCTCCACAAGACATCATCAATAGAGAAAAATCAAGTGACCAGATACATCATCAATAGAAATCAAGTGACCAGATACATCATCAAGAAATGACCAGATACATCATCAATAGAGAAATCAAGTGACCAGATACATCATCAATAGAGAAATCAAGTGACCAGATACATCATCAATAGAGAAATCAAGTGACCAGATACATCATCAATAGAGAAATCAAGTGACCAGATACATCATCAATAGAGAAATCAAGTGACCAGATACATCATCAATAGAGAAATCAAGTGACCAGATACATCATCAATAGAGAAATCAAGTGACCAGATACATCATCAATAGAGAAATCAAGTGACCAGATACATACATCATCAATAGAGAAATCAAGTGACCAGATACATCATCAATAGAGAAATCAAGTGACCAGATACATCATCAATAGAGAAATCAAGTGACCAGATACATCATCAATAGAGAAATCAAGTGACCAGATACATCATCAATAGAGAAATTCAAGTGACCAGATACATCATCAATTGAGAAATCAAGTGACCAGATTAGTGTTGCTTCCATAAGCTGGCAGGATCTTAGCACTTAAAAAGAAAACCTGCAAGTGATTTTCATGTTACTATTTTATCTTCATATGTACTTCACAGAATATACATCCCTGAAATGGTTTTCGGCATACCTTTGAGATCTCTAGGAGGAGGTCTACTGATGAGGAAGGGGTAAGCATTGTCCCCTACTAAAGATGGGTGGCAATGTAAAAAGTAATACTCCAAATGTCTCCAGATCAGAAACAGGCTACTCTCTATTCCATCTGATAAACGGAAGAGTTAAGGAAAAGTTTCAAATTGATGTCTCACAAACACTCAACTAATTGTTACTCCCTTAATAGTTATTAATTAATAACTTGATTAAAAGTTATTAATTAATAATAGCTCTAGTAATAGTTATTTATTAATCATTCATCTTAATTCTAATTCAAATTATAGCGGAGCAAAGCATAGCGCCATGTATGGTCGACAGCTTGAATAGAATATGTGCATCATGTACGGCATGGGAAATTATCCAATAACTGGTTAGGGAATAGTAAACAAATATTTGGATATTAAATGGTTTTCTTTAATTTAGAGTGAAATTTTACACTGCTAGGTCACTTTTCAACAGTCACGCAATCTTTGAAATGCAATAACTCCTAAATGACAAAAAAAATCACCATGATATTTACACCAATCTGTTTCGTTAACAGCCCCCTATCATATACATTAAAATAAAAATCAATGGGGATATTTTTTTAATAAACATCATGATTCTTCTTCCTACATTCTAGGTTAACAAAATCAACAATGACAAAAGGATACAGTAGAGTAGTGCAAGCTGCCGAGCTCTCTGGTGTACTCTAAGCTTGAGAGTTTGTGAGGCGAGGTGAACTCGAAGCTTTGTGCTATATTTGCCAGCCACAGAAGAAGTCCCTCTTGTTTGCGAAAGCTGTTCAAAAAGGATGATTCAAAGAGAACAAGAACGGTTTTAACTTGATATACAACAACTAGGGGGAAACTCATAAGATTGTTGCTCGGGGAAAGAGAGAGCTGAACAGGTAGCTCAGTTGGCAGAGCACACGACTGAGATGCTGGCAGTCCTGGGTTCAAGGCTCAGTCACGTCTAACTCGATTTTCCACAGCTATGCAGACAGATATGCTGAACATGGAAGCGGAAGCACTTCATCTGTAGTTCTTACTGCTCCTTCAGCCGTTGAGGGAAGTGGCAATGGTTGAATGGTGCACACCGTACTTTGGTGGGAACATTACGCTGTTAGTCCCGATGGTAGGACAATGACATCCTATCTGGATCTCTGAACAATATTCGAAAAGAGAAGCGTGACAATGCGGTGTTCGCTCACATCTTTCCTGGTCCAGTCAAGTTAAGGGCGCTGTCTCTAGCTGCAGCCTGACGGATTTGATTGGTGCACAATGAGACGATGAAGAATTATGATATTGCATGTTATAAGATACTGATACCACGATAAGATCAATACTCTACTTCGACCTTTTCTTCCCTTAATATGAAACAAGTTGAAACTTGACCTATCATCATCAAATATTCAAATTATTCTTTAAATAATTCCAACAAAAAAACAGTATAATAGATGCAACCCAACCAACAGTTGTTAACACATTAAGTCCCAGCAATGCATATATGTTTTGTAAAATTAACATAAATAAACATTTTGTCTACATATTTTCAAGTGTAGGGGTCTGTCATACTTCCTGTTTTTGTAAGAAAAGGGTCAAACACAGGACAAAATTTTGTGAACGAAGTGAAGCGGAGATTTATATTGGCAATTTACACACAGATTTTGATACGAACAGTGATAGCGAGAGTGATTTTGACAGTGATGAAGAGGAATTGACTGTAAATAATGGTGATTTTTGGATCAAGTTCAACATAGACAACACCAATAAAAAAGCTAAGTGGAGCAATGATAAATTTGGAAAAACCTTTCAGACCTCAAGGGAATTACACACTGAATCTAGCGGGACTCAAAGTGTTAAAATAGTGCTTGGTCAAAACAAAACAAAATAAATAGGCTTATTACTTTGTGAGTCATATAAAAGATTTTTGGTATTCGCTGAAGTTAAGTCATGATGCACACAGGTTCATGGAAGGACTGCATATTTATCTTTGTGTATGGCTGTTTGTTTGAAGAGGGCTTAACGGTACCATGTCAATGAAGGTCAAATTGTGCCTGAGAGGTTAGATCATTCTAGAAGTAGGAAGGAAAGAAATCAGGGGGAGATTGAGAGAAATACAAGAACTTTAAGTCAGAAAGCTCGGACCGAGAGAGTAGGTGCATGGGTGAAGAAAAAAAGTAGAGAGAGGAGGGAGAGGGGGGGAGGAAGGAGGACTAAATATGGTTGTAGAGGGAAGCATGATGAAGGAAATAATTTAATCCGGAGGGTTTTTCTGGAAGAACTTGGCAATTGAGTTGTGAGAAGCAAGGGAAGCGCTGGGAAGGTTGTACAGGGGGCAAGCAAGGAGAACGTGATGGACTGTGAGGGTGCAATGGCAATTCTTGCAGAGGGGTTGGGGGGAGCCAATAAGAAGGTGGGGGTGAGTGAGGTGGGAGTGAGTGAGGTGGGTGTGACCTATTCTAAGACGAGTAATATGAATGTTGTCGACACGAGAGAGGTTGTTGATGGTGGGTTTGATTGGATTGGTGGGCTGGATGACGTGGAGCTTGTTATCAAATTGGGAGTCCCATGATGTTTGCCAGCGGTCACAAAAAGGGAAGCGATAAGCGGTTAGATGTCAGAAAGGGTTTTTGGAAATGGGGTAGGGGGGAGGTTAAGGGCAAGCTTAGCGGCTGCATCAGCCCTGTCATTGCCAGGGATGCCAACATGGCCGGATATCTAGAAGAAAAGAATACTAAAACTGGTGTACTGACAAAGTTAGCTAAGGTTGCATATTTATAGCATAGAAGGCAGGATATAATTTGAAGAAAATAAATACCCTTGACATTAAATGAGACAAAATGAAACAAAATATTTGAGAAGGTAAAAAGGTGACTAAGAGATGTATGATGGTGATGGATACCTCTTTTAATTCTTCGGCTGGCAGCTGCTCCACATTCTCAAGTTTGTTTAACAGTTGCTGGTACCGCTCCAGAGAAATGATGAATTCATGGGACGACTGACGCAGATGACGGACGACCACGCCAAGACTGGGAGGCTTAGATATATCCAGGGAGGAGAAGGAAGTATCTGTATAATACAAAAAGGACGATATCATGCTCGGCAAAATTTTATCATTGCACAGTCAATATTTCAGAATTACATGGTAAACCTAAGTTCCCTTGTAATTTTTTGCAATAAAATCAGAAAGAATTTTTCTCAGACTTATCCAAATCTTGACTAGATTGGGGAGTATTTACACTTAAAACCCCACAATAACATTCAAGCCTGTCCAAGCTTCATTCTTAAAAGAATATATCTTCTTGAAAAGAAAAATGCATTTGGGTTGGCCAACAGAGACTCAATGTCACAACAATGTATTCTACTCCAAGCAATAATAGAAAATCTTACTCCCCAATTTAATTTTTACAATTCAGACTTAACTTTCAATGTAGATTATGTCGCTAAAAATATAATAACAAGTCTATTGAAAAGACTCCTGTAATAGATTAGATTCGAGTTTTCAGTCATCTTGGGCATTTTGAACACCCGGGACTCTTTGTCGATGAAAGCATGCAACGATTTGTGTACAAGTGAACGAACACTACGCTTTAACATACGTACGCACGGTACATGTGTTTTCAAACTTCTAAAATATCTTTCTATACGATACTTCCACCAAATTTACAACAATTTCATGTATACACACCCAAGCGAAAGTAGAGATTTTGGCCTCTAAAGGTGGCCAATTTTACAATTCTCGAGGTCGGACATCTGGGAATGTTATGGTGCACGGTGAAGTAACAATGCGTTTTTGACAATTTCAAACTTTAGTCAAAGGGGAAAACAAACAGTCAGTTATCATTGCAGTCAATGAGAGAAAAACATATTTTTTGTCATTTTTCAACAAATACTGGACAGAATTGATTTTTCTTCAAATATGATGTGTATTAGATAATAGTTTCTAACATATATGAGTACCATTAATTTTCGCTGACTGGCTGAGGTGACACAAGTAGTTATAAAAATATCCTATTGAGTGTAATGATAAAGTTTCCCCTCCAAAGTTGGCAAAACCGTACTGAACTCGTACACGGCTACGTTGACTCCGACTACGAGAATGGCTGTAATTGGTAAACTGCTTTGTTTTCACCGACAAACTGGTTGTTAAGATTTATGCACATTATTATGACGTCATCTCGAATACTCAAATTATCCATGAAAATGACTGATTGTTTGATGAGGTTTGTTGTAACCTCAAACAAAGGTCAAATAATGCCCAAGAGGTTACAGGATTAGTTTAGTGGCCAAGCAGTGATGCAAGTGGAAAAAAAAAAAAAAAACTCCTAAAAATTGAGCAGGAATCACTTTTCTCTCTCGAGTAACATAACTTCAATGCATTAATTGTGCAAGCACATCCCTCCATTTCCCACAACCCAAAATCCGGAAAGCCAGGAAGACTCTGAAGTCCTGTTGCTTTGAGTGTGGGATACAATAGAAAGATCTATGTTTAAATTTATGTCTAGTGTATGCACTTGTTTATATATTAGTCTATGGTTGTAATGTTAAGCCTTTCACTTATCTTGTTTAATTTTCTGTTAAAAAAAAATCTAGATAAAAAAGTATTCAAAAACATTCAAATACCAAAAAATCTGAAAGTCTTACATCCCTGGCCCAGCAAATTAATCTTATATGAAAGAAGACTTCAAACAAAATAAACTGGTGAAAAAAGCATCAAAAAATCTGTTTCCGTTACGGTGATATTCAAGTTTAACATTCCGTATTAGGTGTGTAGAAACGACTGAAATCAGATTTTTTAGCCTTTATGTATTCTATCATTACTTATTCTGCGATATTGTGACTTAAATACCATTGGATATGCCAGTACAGCAGTAAAACAGAATCTAGTAAGGGTAATTATAATCTACCACCTGAGGAAAGTTTGAGGGGAAATAATTCAAATTGTAAATAAGTAAAATCAATTTTGCTTTTAAAATACATTAACAATTCTGAAGAAAATAAGGATGAGGGTGCCAACCTTCCATAGCAGACTTACTACACCAGTCACTGCTACACATATAAGTTTGAGATGTTTCTTATGAAGTCCTGCTTCACATAAGATTAATTTGCTTGACCACTGAACTAATAATGCAAGGACAAATGGTCATTCTAAACAGGTGTACTAAGAGGTTTACAAAAACGGTAGGCTACAGGAAAATGTAGTGGGGGGAGGAATATCAAAATGAGCACAACTCGGGTTCTACCTTCTTGTCTCTGATAATCTCTTGCAGTCGCTTCCGTCAAGTGTGGTGTGAATATAATCTCACATGTCGCTGCTGAAGCACCTGTAGATGAGAAACAAACCAGATTAATCCACATCAAATTGTTGTTAGTGGTTCTCACTGGTTACCTTGGACAGAATTGGTGAGCAATGCGAGGATCATGGAGTTAACAGGAGTTAATAGAATTAGTTTGTTTGTTTGATGAGAGTTTAACGGCACCACAACAGCAAGGGTCAAATTGTGCCTGAGAGGTTAGATCATTCCAGAGGTAAGAAGGAGAGTAAACAGGAAGAGATTGAGAGAAACACAAGAACTAAAAGCCAGAGAGCTGGGATCGAGAGAGGAAGTGTATGGGTGGAACAATTATGTAGAGAGAGAGAGTGGGGAAGGAGGACTAAATATGGTTGTAGAGGGAAGCATGATGAAGGAAGGAGATAATTTTATCTGGAGGTTTTTTTTGGAAGAGCTCGGCTACTGAGTTGTGGGCAGCGAGGGAAGCTCTGGGAAGGTTGTTTAGGGGACAAGCAAGAAGAATGTGATGGACTGTGAGGGTGCAATGGCAATTGTTGCAGAATAGTGATAAATTAGTGATGAATTAAGGAGACGTAGATGGAATTGGATCGGGCATGTGATGAGGCAAGAGGTGACGAGTCATGCAAGAGTAGCATTGGAGTGGGCACCAGAGGGAAAGAGGAAAGTAGGAAGACCAAATATAACATGGAGGAGGACGGTGCCAAAAGAGAGGGATAGATATGGGTGGAGAAGTTGGTCAGAGGTACGGAGAGCTGCAGAGGATTGTGAAGGTTGGAGAGCAAGCGTCCTGGCCTTATGAACCGCAGGGCGAGAGATTTAAGGTTAAGGTAAAGGTTTTCACTATTACTTTTGAAATAAAGAAGGTATGTGCTAAATTGTGATGCATGACTGGGTAGACAGCTCAAAATCTTTATGTACTCTTTCAATTTCTTTCCTTAATTTCAGTCACTGAAAAGATGGGGAAGGCACTTCCTGCTAGAATTTGATTGCGGCACGGTTTGAGTTTGGTGAAATCCTTTAAAGCATTATGATAGACAATTCAAAAAAAAATAAAAAATGATTAAAGGAATATTCTGGTGAATTTTCATTTTCATACATATGATACAGGACTATTAAAGAAACAAATTGGTGACAGAACCATATTAATATCTTATTCCGTTTAGGATTGATTGCGTTTTAAAGATTTCGCCAATGTGTTCAAATGTGACCTTGTGGTGTAAGGTCATAACTACAGATCGAAGACAATATTGATGTATTTCTTTGAAAATGAATGACCTGTTTCTAAATTTTTAAAAGCATTTTTCGTTTATTTATTGTGTGTGTAACATGCACTTTACAAAAACATGCTTTGCCCATTTGTTCATGTACATTGCACTCTATATGATAGAAATAAATGAAGAATTACCTTGGATCTGCACTTAAGACCTCACACTTTACACCGCAAAGTCACTTTTCAGCACAATAAGACATTTTTTGAAATGCAATAACTCCTAAACGGAAAATGATGTTATCATGTTTTTACACCTTGTTTCTTGAAGTCCTTTATCATATATATGAAAATGAAAATTCACAAGAATAATCCTTTAACCTTTACTCTATCACGCGGCAATATTATCGCCGTTTCGGGTGCCCCGTCTTTGACTCCGCCTCCCAGGCGCATTTTCGAAAAAGTGCTGGTAGAGTAAGGATTAAGATTGTTCAATCACACATCACATATTTGCATATCAATACAGCTGTAAATTTGTGAAATTTTAAGTGATTTTGATGAAATTTTTTGCTACTTCAATGGTATTTCAATCTTGTTAAAGTATTGTTGCTACCAGTGCCTTTACAGGTTCATAGACCTTTTGATATATGAAGTGGTCATTATATTTTATTGATGCATTTTCATACTATAAATTTCTTTGTACACACAGACCATGAAGAAAGATGTCTTGTTCTAAATAAGTAAAACTTGGAACTAAATTTTTTTAAATCAATTACTGGGTAATGATGTCACAAAATCCGCTTTAAAGAAATAGTTTCGTGATTTTTCATTTTCATATATATATATATATGATAGAGGACTAGTTAAACAAGATGGTGTAAAATCATGTTGATATCTTCTTCCGTTTAGGAGTTATTGCATTTCAAAGATTGTGCAAGTGTGTTAAAAAGTGACCTCACAGTGTAAAGTGTGATGTCATAAAGGCAGATCCAGGACAATTCTTATGTATTTTTATCAAACAAAAACAAACAAATTCTTTTACTGAGAGTGTTAGGTTCATAGGTTGATGGGCATAGCATGTTCTTATAAAGTGTATGTTATATCCCATCTCAACAAATAAAAAAAAAAATGGTTCTAGTAATTTAGGAACAGGCAATTAATTTTCAAAGAAATACACAAACGTTGTCTTGGATTTGCCTTCATGACATAACATTGTACACTGTGAGGTCATTTTTAAATACACTCTCGTAATCTTTGTAATGCAATAAATCCTAAACCAAAAAAGATATCAACATGATTTTTACACCAGTGGTTTTTCCATAGTTCTCTATAATATGAAAATTCAATGGAATATTGCTTTAAGCTCTAGACAGGAAAGCACAACCACACCTGTTGATATAACCTTCTTGCGGCAATAACCCATCAAGCTTGCAACAATCTCCAGCAAAGCATGGCGCAGACTGGCCTGGACATCTGGCCTCTCCGTGCCTTCCTTTACATCCTGCAGCTTCAGTTGTTTAAACCATTCCTCAATGGCGCTGAACCTTGGCACCAAGGCCAGCAACTGCCGGTGAATTCTACTCAAGTGGGTCTGGATGGGGATCTGAGCTGGACCGCGGACATCCGATAAAGTGGGGTCAAAGTAGTTGACTGTCAAAGAAAAGCATGCAACAGTTAGTCTGCTGAAGGGTGATGGTGTGGCTGGTTTCTACTAACTTGTACTGCATTAAAAAAAACACTTTGGTGCTGACAAGCAAAGTTGACTAACAGATGAAAATATAAACTACTAATCTAGAAAATGATTGATTTTAGGAGTGTAGGAAGCTTTCAACAAATGAGGTGGGGGGGCTCCCCTGTAAAGAAAAGGGGTACTTCATTTTAGAATGGGAACACGATACATAGGACTAACAAAAGTTGCCAGTTTCCTATTATTGGGTCAGTTCGTATTTAATTTTGAAAAGGGCCATTCTTTTTGAAAGAGTGCACATTTTACCAGTTTTGCACTTTTGACAATAATTGGGGTTAAACTTTTCATTTTCAAAAGCGGCACTTTTGTCATTTTTGAGATAAATGTTCCCCCTAGGACCCCGGTTCCCCCTAGGGCCCCCGGTTCCCCTAGGGCCCCCGATTCCCCCTAGGGCCCCCGATTCCCCCTAGGGTCCCCGGTTCCCCCTAGGGCCCCCGGTTCCCCCTAGGGCCCCGGTTCCCCTAGGGCCCCTGGTTGCTACACCTATGATTGATTCAGAATCCTTTTTGCTACCTATGTATTGAGACTCAAGTCCTGGTTGTGGGAAATCAACTTCATCAGAGCTAATCCTCAAGAAGGATTATGGACTTTCTCCTGATATAATTAAGAATCCCTGAAGAAGGTTAATGTACGTTCGCCTGATTTCCCCAGAAACAGAACATTTGAGAGGAAAAGTGACAATAATTTGGAACAAAAATTGCAATAGTGAGAAGACAATAACTTGAAATCTTTTTTTTTTAATCAAATTAATTTGATTTTAAACTTATGTTCTAAAGGAAATGATCAATCAAAATAATTATATCACCTTCTCCTAGAACGGTTGACAATACGCTTGTTACCACTGCTAGCTCCTGCAGACTCTCTACTTTGAGTTGAGGGTTGGGCTCCCTGAGAATGGATGTAAAGGTGTCTGAATGAGACACAATAAAGTGTAGAACCTGTGGATGTGTAACAAGGAGGACAGGTCAAATCCTAGTACAGTGGCACATATCTGGCAAAATTAATTTCTTGTAATATAACTTTATTCCATAATCAGAATAACTTAACTTTTAGAATGGATGTAAAGGAGTCTCAATGAGACACAATAAAGTGTAGAACCCATGGATGAGTACGAAGAACAGGTCAAATCCCAGTATAGCAGTAATATTTTTGGCAAAATGGATTTCTTCCATTATCAAAATAATTGAATTGAAAAACAAAAATTATGCTTTTATAAATTTTTGTAGAAATATAACATTACATGGACATTCCCTATACACAGCTACAAGAAGACAGTTGCTATTTTTGGAAAATAAAACCTAGCCCCAAACAACCACACAACTAACTTAATCTCTCTATACTTGAAATCTAAAACTACAACAAATTTAAAACATTCTAATCTATGCAGATTACTTTTTGAATTTCAAAAATAGTACTTCTAGTCTTATAGCTGATCAAAGTTTGATCAATTTCTAATTTATGCTTAATTTGTGAAGTACGGCTAAGGGCAGCTGAATATCTAATATGATTCTTGAAATTCTTTCCTAAAACTCAATCACTGAAAATGCTATGAAAGTAAATAAGCTAGAATTGTATTGGTTGGTTTTGAACCAAAGTTTATGTCCCAACAGACCTCCATTGGAGAATTTATGTCAAGACACCCACGGCCGTTTTATTAACCAGTTGTGGAGTAACTGCTGGGGATTAAAACCGGGACACTAGATTGGAAAGCTGAAGCTTTACCACTCTGCCACGAAGGTCTCTTCTTGGGGCATGCTTACGACTCAAAAATATTTTGGTCAGAATTTGCTGCACCACTTCAAAGAATTATGATACATATGTAAGAAATTAAGGATTTACAAAAGTAAATACTATTTGCACTACATCACAAATTTGCATAAAAAGTTTGATGCCTAAGATTTCAAAACATTTTGAAATGGTCAATTTTTCTCCAATTTTGATGAAATGTTTTAGTACTTTCATAGATTTAAATGCACTTCAAATTAATTTAATTTAGCCCATTGTTTTAAGAATTGCCTCTGCACATCCATATATCTTTAAAACAATATATGGCATTATCTACATGATGGTTTGGTTTGGTTTGATGAGGTTTAACGGCACTGCAACAGTCAAGAGTTAAACGTGCCAAGAGGGTGTTAAATAATTAAGGTGCAAAGGTTAGGAAAGAGATGATTCAGAGATATCTACATGAAGAAATGATGAATTAATGACATACCTGGACTGAAGCTTCTTTGTGTTTACTGCCCAGGGAGGTAAGAATAGTCTGACAAAGTCGCAACACCGGGTACAGAAGCTGTCGGAACCTGCTCATCATGCTGGGAATGAACGAGTCCTCCTCTTGCTGAGGGTAATCCCATGTATTTGTAGGCACAAACCTATTCAAAAATGCAAAGTCAAACATTTTCCCCTCCTGTAATTTACTTAAATATTTCCCTGAACACTTATTTATGATCAGAATGTGCTTTCTAGGTTGATATAGATTTAGAGTATAGCTAGGAATCAAACTTTGTTTTTACAATGTATTGTGGAAATATAAAAAATATGAAAATACGATGAATACATGCAAAAAAATATGAGGTTCCCTATATGGCAAAAAAATTAGCATGTTTTTTACAAAACAAGATACCGCAAACAATACAAATCCCCTCGCAGCTAATAACATGCTTTCCACCTTCTGTCACACCTGCCATCCCATCCTCTCGTTTCACATGCAATCCCATCCTACGTTCCTCCCTACAGGAAATCATACATAAAATCTAGAGGTCATTCCACCACCTGACCCATATGCCACATCACACCTGCAATCAAGATGACATATATGCCTTGCAACCCTGTCCCATTTACCATGCCACCCCTTCCTGTACAATGTGCCATCCCACCCTGTCCCAAATGCCATCCCTCCCTGTACCACATGCCATCCCTCCCTGTACCACCTGCCATCCCTGCCTGTACCCATGCCATCCCACCCTGTACCACATGCCATCCTACCCTGTCCCACATGCCATCCTACCCTGTCCCACATGCCATCACTGCCTGTACCACATTACCATCCCTCCCTGTACCACATTACCATCCCACCCTGTTACACAGGCCATTCCATCCTATCCCACCCTGTCCCATATGCCAACCCACCTGAAATCCAGATGACATTCCATTAGGCCTACATACCATCCTGTCCCACATGACATGCTACCTTGTCCCACATGCCATCCAACCCTGTCCCCCATGCCATCCAATCCTGTCCCACATGCCATCTCAGTCTTTCATAATGCCATGACACCACCTTTTCACATGCCATGCCACCCTGTCAAACATGCCATTCCATTCCATCCCATCTCATCCCACATTCCATCCCATCCTGTTCCCCACTCTGTCTCACCCTCATCCAAATTCCTGCATCTACCAATATCTATGCCATCATCCATCTGACAACAACTGAGTTTCTGTTAAAACACCAGTGTATTCCTCAACATTTCAAGACCTTGAATATGAAACCTGATAAAAGTGTTAGGCAAAATCATAATCATGAATGTATTTCATATGAAGTTTGTTTGTTTGGTGAGGTTTAATGACCCCATGACAGCAAAGGTCAAACTGTGCCAGAGAGATTAGATTATGTCAGAGGTGGAAAAGTGTTTAGGAGACAGTGAGGACCATATAAAGTAGGTACGGTAGAAGTTTACATATAGTTATAGTAGTTAGAGTGATGAAGGAGAAAATGTGATTTTTGGGGGTAGTTTTGCAGAAGAGATCAGCAATGGAGTTGAAGGGGTTGAAGGAAGCTCTGGGGAGGGTGAGGAGTGGGACATATGAGTGGTAATTTGAGACTAACCTTTGAACATCATGTTCAGGTCTGAGGTTGAGGAATTCAGCTTCTGCGAGTTTAGCCAGGATGCCCTCCTGCAGCAAGGCTTTGGCACCTGCGGGGTCCTCGGCTACTTTGATTAGAAAAGACTAAAATGGAGGGAGACAAAATAGTAAATGATATATCGAAATAGTAAATGACATCAAAATAGTCAATGACATCAAAATAGTAAATGACATCATAATAGTACATGGCACATAGAAAGAGTAAATGCCTTTAACAAAATCATAAATGGCATACCTAAGTTTACAAGAGCATGGATGAACATATTTTTTCCCCTCATTTTTAATGCAAAAATTATTGACTATCCATTGCAATTACTGTTTAAATTAACACCAATCTAACTCTTAACATGATATCAGATATTTGTTTCATGAATGCATAGCATGACAGAAAATAAGCTAATTATGAGAATAATGGACTTCATTTCCAGAAGGAATACTACCTTTAATAATAATAATAATAATAATAATAATAATAATAATAATAATAATAATAATAATAATAAAAATAATACATTTTTATTGATATAGCACTTATTCTACCAGTAAGCTCTAAGTGCTTTACATATGCACAAAAGTAATCAAATTGATAAAGAAGATATATATTATTGTACAAATATTACTCATCAATAAATCAAAAACAAAGTTTTAAATCGTTAAAATAGATTGCACCTACAACATAGTGTAAGAAATAAATTAAATGCAGAATAGGTTAGGGAAAGGTTAAGGTTAGGATTAAGAGAGCATTTGAAAAAACAAACAAAAACTTTATATTGCTGTTACCAAAAAAAACAACAATCAATCAATTTCACCAATTAAATTATTGTTTGTTTGTTTGATGAAGGCTTAACGGCACCACGACAGCTAGGGTCAAATTGTGCCTGAGAGGTTAGATCATTCCAGAGGTAGGGAAAAAAAAAGAGAGGAGTCTGAAAGAAGTAAATTATTGTACCAATTCTAATGCTTCCAAATTGTACATATCCAACATGAACATATTAGCAAGCATTTACTTCACCAAGAAGGTTAAAAAGCTTAGATGTTGAGTCTACCAATACATCCCTCAGAGTGAGTCAAATCTTGATGTAACTTCTTTAGTTTATACTTAAATTAACAGAGCTTTCATATATGGACAGGTAGAGCTTTAAATGCTGAACAGAACAGTCTTGAATAAGTCACAGTAGCACTCATCATTTTTACGTTATGACCAATCAAACTTTGTCATTTATTTCAGCATGTGTAAAAGTGACGATGTATGAACAGGAATACAGCTCAAATTCTTTAAAGGCCAGTTATAGTCTCTAACATGGTGGTATAATATATTTCAAATCCCGTGTTTTTATTGGTCGAAACACAATGTCACAATGTGCATTTACATTAACCCTTACTCTACCACGCGGCGATATTATCGCCGTTTTGGGTGCCCCGTCTTCGGCCCCGCCTCCCGAGCGCATTTTCAAAAAAGTGCTGGTAGAGTAAGGGTTAATAGGCCAATGAGAATCGCTTTGGAAAAAAACGCACGCCGCTACATTTTAATTTCCATAAATGCTCTTTTATGTAGTTCTTCATATTTCTTTCCCAGATATCAAATACCAAACGATCTCAAATTGCATTCTACTGTTAAACCTGGGTCGAGCTTATAATAATACCAATTTCTTTTTCACTGTAGCCAATTTCTGCCATTCTAAATATTTGAGAAAGGACCAAAAAACTAGTAAGTTAACATGTGCAATTTTCTAATTGCTCCACAAAATATTTCACACTTTATACTAATTAGGTAGCAAGTTTTAAAATTGACAATTTTTAAAAGATTTTGGTGTGATTTCTTGCTGTGAGCATTGTTTGTCAAACTGCTTCATACTTCTTTCCCAGTTTTCAAATACCAAAGGTTCTTAAATTGCTTTCTACCATTTAAGCAGGGTCAAGGTTATAATAATACCAACTTCTTTTTCACTGCAACCAATCTCTGCCATTCAAAATATTTGGGGGAAGAATCAAAAAAAAAAAAAAATTAGTTAACATGTGCAAGTTTCTAGTTGTCCCATTTTGAGGCCACAAAATATTGAGTAATTTATGGTAATTAGGTAAATAAGTTTGATAATGGTGAATTTCTAACAGATTTTGATGTGACTTTCTGCTGTTTGTATTAAATTTTAAACCATTTAGAAGCTCACGTTGTTGCTACCTGTTCATATACCTTTAAAAAAAACCAGAAAATAAATTATATTACCATTGTTGATTCATACACAAACACTGCCCTTAACGGTCCAGGGGACGGTTGCAGGTTTTCTTGTAAGAGCTGGTCGGCTTGTGCCAGGCTTTCAACAAAATGGTGGAGGTAACCGTTAGATATAAGGAAGGATAACCAGCGCCCTCTTTTGTCAATCGATAACATTGCATTCATTACAGATAGTGCAAGGGTCTGCGAAGAGAAGGAGAATGCTTGTTAATTCCATACCTGAGGTTCGATGTAAAATTAAAGGGTTAGTTCAGGGGTCAAGCAAGTCTATCTGATATGAAAAAGGACTTCAAAAGAAACAAAATGGTTAAGAAAGCATTCAAAAATCTTATTCCGTTAAGGAAATATTCAAGTTTAAAGTTTGGTATCACTTGTATAAAAACGACTGAAATCAGACTAGTTGTGATGTCATAACCTCAAAGTCTTTATGTATTCTATCATATTTTGTCCTGCGATACTGTGGCTTAAAAACCATGGGTTATGTCAAAAAAGTAGTAGAACTGAATTTAGGAAGGGTATTTATAATATATGACCTGAAGAAAGTTTGAGGATAAATAATTTAAATAGTGGAAAAAAGAAATAAAATTTGTTTAAAATACATACAGATTTTAAGGAATCTGAGGCTATAATGTCACAACTAGTCTGATTTTAGTCGTTTCTACACAAATGATACCAAACTTTAAACTTGAATATCTCCTTAACAGAATAAGATTTTTGAATGCTTTCTTCATTATTTTGTTTCTTTTCAAGTCCTCTTTCATATAAGATGGACATGCTTGACCACTAAACTAATCCTTTAAGTAAATCTTGCTGTGTTGCTCGGTGGATAAAAGCATATGACCATACAAAGGCAGTCCACAATGACAGTGAACGATATACAGTCACAAATATTCATTCAGTATTCTTTGAAGGAATATTCCCGTAAATGTTCATTTTAATACATACGATAGGGAACTATTAAAGAAACAATTTGGTGTAAAAATCATGTTGATGTCTTTTTCCATTTATTCCGATTTATTGCATTTCAAAGATTGCACCATTTTGTTGAAAAGTGACTTCGTAGTGTACAGTGTGACGTCATGAAGGCAAATTGAAGACAACTTTTGTGTATGAATTTCTTTGAAAATTAATTTTGTTCCTCCTAAATTACTGGAAGCTTTTTTCGTTTATTTATTAAGACGGAGTATAACATACACTTTATAAGAACATGCTTTGCCCATCAACCTATGAACCTAACACTCTAAGTAAGAGAAATTTGTGTCTTATTATTTTATTGAAATACATAAAAATTAGCTTGGATCTGCCTTTATGACATCACACTTTCCACTGTGAGGTCACTTTTCAACACACTCGTGCAATCTTTAAAATGCAGTAACTCCTAAACAGAAAAAGATATCAACATGATTTTTTCATCAAATTGTTTCTATAATAGTCCTCTATCATATATATGAACAGGAATATTCTTTTAAGCTATACAGAGCATAACTCATATATATATACTCCTCTGACTAATAAAGTCAATATAATAAAGATTAAGGAGCTAATAGAGGACTCGATATCCTTTTAAGGACTACACAAATTTTATCTGTGGTAAAACCAGAAGATCTGCAGATATGGTTATAAATAAGAAATTGATACAAAATAATGATTTGACATACCTGATTGATATGTGCTTAAAATTACAAAGTTAAACCTGTAAAAAATTAATAATCCAAAATACTTCGTTTCTGCTAAAGCTAATTTCATTGAGCCATTAGGCTCATACTGCCAGTGCTTATCTCCGGTTTCCATGGCGCAAGCAGATGAGACAAGCCACCCCATCGCAGATTAACTCCCCAGCAGTGCTGGTACTCCTTTTTTACAGCTGAGTGGACTAAAGCAAGTAGCGTAAAGTGTCTTGCTCAAGTACACACGACGGAAATCAAACCCGGTACCTTTCGAATACGAGCTTGACTCCTTAACCACTGAGCCACTTACCTCACTTCCTTCCTTTCTGCAGCACACAAAAATATGATAACGGTGGCAAATCAAAGGCGGTAAAGACTTACCCGTCTAATTTCATGTCCCTCGCAGGCATCCCTACAGAGCAGTTTACGCAATGGCTCTCCAAATTCCTCAATAGTGGCCATATTAGCGGCCATTATTCTCTCAAATTCCTCACTCTGGGCTGGCTGGAAGAAAGTGTTGGCCCCACCCACAAGAGGGTCATCAGCTGGGCGGTGTGGTATCTGCAAGAAGCTCAGAAGAGCACCGTAAAGGTTGACACGAACTTGATGATGAGCTCCGCCTTGAGGGGATTAAAGATGCATCATTAAACCACAAAAACATGCAAAAATACAACTTTCAGGATTTGTTTATAACACAACCTGTAGAAAATATTTGATTGACTTTACATATAAAGTGTACACATTTTTTAACACAGTGTAAAGAACAAGACTAGCCTTTGATTATCTTCTTCTTTTTTATACTGTCGATAGAAATCGGACTATTCTCACAAATTTCAATGACCACTTTTTTCATAAAATCTAAAATATTACCTTGACCGAGCCACCATATTAAAGGAATATTCCATGAAACGTAATTTGTTATATGTATGATAGGAGACAATTTGGTGTAAAGCCATGTCGATCTCGTATTCCGTTTTGGAGTTATTACATTTAAAAATATTCATCAGTGTGACCTCACAGTGTACAGTGTGATGTCATAAAGGCAGATTTAACGCAATTTTTGTTGTTGTCTATGTATCAAAAAATTGTTTTTCATTTACTTAATGAGTGAAAGGCTCATGAGCAGATGGGCAAAGCATGTTCTTATAAAGTGTATGTTACACCTAACCTCAATAATTGAGCAAAAAATGGTTCCAATAATTTACAGAGACAATTTAAAAAAACAAACATTAAAATTGTCTTAGATCTGCCTTTATGACATCAAATTGTAAATTTTTGAAGTGCACTAACTCCTAAACAGAAAAAGATGTCAACATGATTATTACACCAAATTGTTTCTTTATAGTCCTCGATCATATATTTGATATAACATATATATATATATATATATATATATATATATATATATATATATATGTATATATATATATATATATATATATATATAAAGATGAAAATTCACAGGAAAATTCCTTTAATGAATAATATATAACGAACAGATATGTGTACAAAACCTCCTCCTCACTTGAGTATCTGTGATAAATTCTTGACAGAAATATTAAAATACAGTGAAACCAACAGAAAGTGAAAAACTCACTTGAACCCATAAGAAACCCAAGAAGATTCCTCAAGATGGCCGTCAAGGACACAATAGGCACCTGCATCTGGGTCTCCATCCTCCCTATAGTGTCTTTGGCTGAAATATCTAATGAAGACTGATCCAGCATCTTGATATACTGAGATGAATTCAATTGTGAAATGGAATGTGATTGGTCAACTGAGATGCACTGGCGCAACATTGACGTCAGTATCAGAAGCGCTCCGGCAGCAGGAGCAGTTAGCAACCCTGAGGCTGTATTATCCAGAAGCTGTTGAAAAGCAGATATCAGTCTTTTGATGAACCAGACATAGCAAACAATACAAATCCCCTCGCCGCTAATTACACACCTTCACTCCATGTCCCACATGCCATCCCACCCTCTCTCTATTCCATCCCATCCTACATCTCACCCTTCATGGAAATCATACATGAAATCCAGATGTCTTTCCACCACATGACCCATATGCCATCACACCTGCAACCAAGATAACATCGCCTCACATGCCATCCCTCCCTGTACCACATGCCATCCCTCCCTGTACCACATGCCACCCCTCCCTGTACTACATGCCATCCCTTCCTGTACCACATGCCATCCTCCCTGTATATACCACATGCCATCCCTCCCTGTACCATGTGCCATCCCTCCCTGTACCAGATGACATCCCTCCCTGTACCAGATGCCATTCTATCCTATCCCATATGCCATCACACCTGAGATACAGATGACATGACACCATATGCAATCGCACATACCAAGCCACCCTATCCCACATACTATCCCACCGTTCCATAGGCCATCCCTCCCTGTTTCAATGTCATCCCACCCTGTCCCACATACCATGCCATCATGTCCCATATGCCAAGACATCATGTCCCATATTCCAAGACATCCTGTCCCACATGTCATTCAACCTGTCCTACAAGTCATGCCATCACCTAATCCCACATGCCACCCCACCCTGTCTCACATGTACTTCCACCCTGTTCTACATGTCATACCATCACCTAGTCCGACATGCCACCCCACCCTATCCCACACTGTCATACCATCACCTAGTCCCACAAGCCACCCCACCCTGTCCCACATGTCATGCCATCACCTAGACCCACAAGCCACCCCACCCTGTGCCACATGTCATCCCACCCTGTCCTATATTCCATGCCATCACCTAGTCCCACATGCCACCCTACCATGTCCTACATGCCATGCCACCCTGTCCCACATGCCATTCCACCCTGTCCCACATGCCACCCCATACCATGCTACCCTGTCCCACATGCCATGTCACCCTGTCCCACATGCCATTCAACCGTTCCATATGCCAACCCACCCTGTCCCACATTCTATCCCTTCCTGTCCCCCATGCCTTATCCCAATTCCTACATCTACCAATCATTATGCCATCTTCTACCCAACATTACTTCCACTAACTACCATCCCCTCACCTCTATCAACCTACCATCCCTCACCCATAGCCACCCAATCATCTACTAAAATTACTCTTAACCAACTCATTATTGTAACCTTATCTATAACCCTCACTCACTCCATTGCATCAGCTCATTCCTTATTACCTCCTGATAATTTACATAAACAGATAAACATTAACCGTAGCATGAGCATTCAATTCTGAGTTAAATGCCCTCAAAATCTTTGAAAAAGATTCTGTAGTTTTCAGTTATAGTCAATCAAAGTTTCAAGATTTTAGAATTCAGGCGAAATTTGTGATGTCATCAGATGAACATAGCTCAATATCCTTAAGTAATTCTTTAAAAAGTGTTTTTAGTTTAAACCAATTGAAAGTTTTATTTCTTCTTTTCTGATAAACCTATTGCCCTTGGGGTATAATCAAGTTTTAAAATATCCTGATGGAATCAGATATTTAACTTTAAAATATATTTTAGAGAAACAAAAGACTTACAGAAACAACTAAAGACTTGTTTATCTGCCTATGTTATTATAAATTATTGAGCAATAAGGCCAATTTTCTTTTAAAGCTGCAAAATTGTCAGTTTTTATGTGAGTTTTTGGTGTATTAATGGTACATTCTATATTTTGAATGTTAGTCTGGCACAAGTCTATCATTTTCTTACATTTTCAAAACTAATCAATATAATTAATTTTTCTTGTAGCTAATATACTATGATATAGGGTTTGCATTAGCAGCGAGACCGATTAGAAATGAAATCTCTTTGAACCAAAGATACCTAAAATAAACTGAAAGCTACTTTGATTTCGCACACGTGTTGCACGATATTCTACACCAATTGCATTGTCATTTTCGTAAAACAATCTCAAGTCTTCGAATTGCATTGGATTAAAGTTTTTCTTAAAGTGAAAAACTTCCAGGTTTAGCCTCATCCAGGAACTTCATTTCAATTCTGGAATGTTTTGAAATGCTTGGTTATGATAACACAGCAATGTTGCTAGGTGTCAGGGGTCCTATTTGGTATTTCAACATTTTCCTGATTTTTTGCAAAATTCAAGGTCAAAGGTCATGTTTAAACGAACAAAAAAATAGGACATTTAAACGTTTAGGTCGCTAAACGTAAATGCACAGCCCAAATATTTATGCAATGTACGGAAATAAATATAATTTAAGAAGAGTTTTACCTTTAGGTACAAAAAAAGTAAAAGGTTATTTTTGACATCATCTGTCTACATGTGGAAATTCCCTACCAAAATTCTGAAATTCCCTACCAAAATTCTGAAATTCCCTACAAAGTTCTGAAAGAGGGAATTTTCCTCACAAAAATCCAAAGCTAGTGCAAACCCTGCCATGATATTCCATCCTATCAGCAGACTCTTGGTTTGTAAACTTGTCATCAAATTTCATAACAAGGAAGCAGACCATAATGAACAATTCATGCGGACAGAAATCAAGAAGGAAATATTCCAGCATTCCAGGACTGTTCTCTCCATGCAGCACTGTAGACGTGCTTTAGTATTAAATGATTATCATTATGGACTCCAAAATCATTTCTGATTGTAATCAATATTGAACTATTTTTAACAGATCGGTCCTCTTTGTCCAAAACATAGTCTAGTTCCATCCCGCTACTTTCCGTTTAAAATATTGCTATGAGGCCCACTACTCCACCAAAGCATGTAATAACATTCTGGCAATATACCAGATATACCAAAGTGTACATGTATATTATAATAATCTTTTGAGTATTACATTGAGAGAAAGCAGATTGCCAGTTCATAGCCTAGGATAATGCAAACAACAGCAGAAATTTTAATATAAAACCAGAACTCAAAAGATACCTTGGCAAGCAATTCTTGCAGTAGTTCTTCGGTCACTTTTTCCTTTGTATCAGTGGGTAACATTTCAGATGAACACGATATGAGCAGGACCTCCACAACTTGCCGCCAAGCGTCAAAGGCCTGCTGTCTGGCTGCTAACAGCAGACAGAACTGGTTTCTTCTTACTGCATCATGTAGAATGGCCTCCATGTCCTAGAGAAGAGAGAAATACTTCATTCACAAACTACAACTGTCGGAAGGGCAGTATGCTCGAATATTCAAAGCTAGCATAGACAATGGGCTTGTTGAGGGGCGTATATACCAGTAACAGGGCTATAGGGGAGCTCTTTCAAGGATGCAATTACTCTTCACTTTCTTTAGATTTTCACATTTTACTACAAGGCTCAAATATCTTTGAATTATATCAGACAACTCACAACACAAAATGCTCAATGTCACCCTGCCCTACATACAATTCCACCCTGTCCCACATAATATCCCACCCTCATCCTATTTCCCACATCTACTTATTATCATATTCTAACCAACATTCCACTTATTGTTTAATTTCTTTTCATACACAAGACACCTTATTTCATATTCTTTTGAGGTGAGAAATCTTTTATTTACTTTTTTATTCATCCCGAGACTACAATTTTAATTGTTATTCATGCCAGGATTGCATTATCATAACAAACAAACTCATCCAAATGCCTTAACCAACAAAAAAAACCTTTTGCCGGACGCCGATGCCAGGAGTAGAAAAATAGTTATACTTTCTTTGAATAGTTGAGCTAAAAATAAGGATTATTCAGCTTTTTATTGTCTATTGTTTTTAGTAATCTGTAATAATCACATTGAACATGGTTATATCCTCCTATTTTAGTGTGCAAAAAAAACAAAAAAACTTAAAAATCAATGTCAAAAGGAGTCAAACAAAAGTTTCTCAATGGCTTTTATCAATAAACTTGCAAAAACTGACACCATAGCACAGCATCACATTTCCTTATACTGCTTGCACATTTAGAACGACAAATAATGCTCACATCAAATCACAAAAAATACTGCAGAAAGTGACTACAGAAAAGTTTACAAAAATCGAAGAAAAATGAGATAATACAAAAATGACAAAGTAACTAACCTGTTGCAGCTGAGCACGCTGTCCTATTGCAGATGCCCCTTGAAGATTATTGAGCTCAACTTTAAGGATGCCATGGAGTAACTTCAAATCACACACCAGGACCCCTCTTGGTCCTTTCTGTTCACAGGATGCAATCAACTGATTGGCCATCTCTACATCTAGAACGGTCAAATCCAAAGGGGGTGGTGAGTCCAAGCTGAAATCCACAGAGTCCAAAAGTGTCAAAATCTTCCTTCGTATTTGAATTCCTATAAAGAGAAGAAGTTGTAAAATTATATCTTTATGTAGCAAAGTACAATTGTTTGTCATAATTTTTAAAACTTAAATAAACTAGCTTTGTACATCAGGTAATACATATTAGCAGCATGAACCAAGTTTCCCCTCCCTGCCCACAATGGTGCATTCCATAATCGCTACAAAAATGAATGGGTCAAGTCCATAAGAAAGGAATCGTACACACCTATTTTCAGCTGCAATCATACGTTAAGTTATACAAACAACTTGCAGTACGATAAGGAATGTCTGGATATACATGAATTGTAGCAGAGGGATAAACAAAAAGGATTTACACAAGGAAATAGAGAGGTCAGCCCATTCCAGGCCTGCAAAAAATCTAGTTTTAACCGCAGGAAAAATGGAAATTCGCGGGAAGATTTTTTTTTTTTTCCATAAAAAAAAAAAGGTAATAATAATAATAAATGAGTAAGTAACGGTATATGTGGTATCTTTTGAGTAAGTAACGGTATATGTGGTATCTTTTAAGTAAGTAACGGTATATGTGGTATCTTTTGAGTAAATAACGGTATATGTGGTATCTCTTGAGTAAGTAACAGTACATGTGGTATCTCTTGAGTAAGTAACAGTATATGTGGTATCTCTTGAGTAAGTAACAGTATATGTGGTATCTCTTGAGTAAGTAACGGTAGATGTGGTATCTCTTGAGTAAGTAACGGTATATGTGGTATCTGAGTAAGTAACAGTATATGTGGTATCTCTTGAGTAAGTAACAGTATATGTGGTATCTCTTGAGTAAGTAACGGTATATGTGGTATCTCTTGAGTAAGTAATGGTATATGTGGTATCTCTTGAGTAAGTAACAGTATGTGTGGTATCTCTTGAGTAAGTAACGGTATATGTGGTATCTCTTGAGTAAGTAACGGTATATGTGGTATCTGAGTAAGTAACAGTATATGTGGTATCTCTTGAGTAAGTAACAGTATATGTGGTATCTCTTGAGTAAGTAATGGTATATGTGGTATCTCTTGAGTAAGTAACAGTATGTGTGGTATCTCTTGAGTAAGTAATGGTATATGTGAAATCTCTTGAGTAAGTAACGGTAGATGTGGTTTCTCTTGAGTAAGTAACGGTAGATGTGGTATCTCTTGAGTAAGTAACGGTAGATGTGGTATCTCTTGAGTAAGTCTCAGTATATGTGGTATCTCTTGAGTAAGTAACGGTATATGTGGTATCTCTTGAGTAAGTAACGGTAGATGTGGTATCTCTTGAGTAAGTAACGGTAGATGTGGTATCTCTTGAGTAAGTCTCAGTATATGTGGTATTTCTTGAGTAAGTAACAGTATGTGTGGTAAATATGTGCTCTAAAAATGTCCCCCATGTAGATCTGCAATAAATACAACATTAAATTGCGAAAGAGGGGACCATTTAAAGATGTATTTACTACATTAATATTGTTTCTGTCACGATTTTTCATAGGTAGATTTTCGAAACACCTTTATTTAGAAACGTGGGAATTTTTAGAATTATTTCCAACTCTGGTCTATTCATACATCATCAGTTACTACATTTCAAAGATTGTATCAGTGTGTTTAAAAGTGAAGTGACCGCACAGTGTACAGTGCGATGTCATAGAGGCAAATCCAAGACAATTTTGGTATATTTCTTTGAAAATTTATTGCCCCTTCCTAAAATTCTGTAAGCATTTTTTGTTATTCATTGTGATGGGGTAAAACATACGCTTTATAAGAACATGCTTTACCCATCTGCCCATAAACCTTACACTCTAGGTAAAAGAAAATCACAATTTACACTGCAATGTCACTTTTCAACACATTCGCGCAATCTTTAAAATGCAATAACTCCTAAATGGAAAAAGATATCAACATGATTTTTACACTGAATTGTTTCTTTAATCATATATTATCATATATATAATTTAATTATTATATATTATTATTTCTCTATCATATAACAAAATGAAAATTCATGGGAATATTTTATGTAAGAACAATAAATGCTAAAAGCTGCAAAATGACTCAAATTTTTGCTGGTTTCAATTGAAATATTTGCTTTCCCATTGAATAGATTTGAAAACAATTTGTTGTTCCTACCCTGAATGACTTGATCCTGACTGCTGGTGGTGTCCAATCCTAACGCACTGTGTTCCACTACAGATGCGTTTAAACCAAAATTGGTCTGCTCTGATTTGTCATCTACGATAGATCAAAAGTACCAGTCAAAAGTATCTTGTAGGATACGTTAAGTGGTGAAACATGTATAACATAACATAACAAGATGACGGGCTAAGAATGGTTAGTCACCCCATAGAAAGTCCACACTAACACCACTACCACCACCACAAAAAAAAAATCAAAGCCGCCTAGAGTTAGTAAAGAACTTATCAATGTTGACTTTAAAATTGTGAACAGAATTGGAGCTAACTACCCACTCAGGCAGGTATAATATAACCCACTCAGACAGGTATAATTTAACTACCCACTCAGGCAGGTATAATTTAACTACCCACTCAGGCAGGTATAATATAACTACCCACTCAGGCAGGTATAATATAACTACCCACTCAGGCAGGTATAAGATAACTACCCACTCAGGCAGGTATAATATAACTACCCACTCAGGCAGGTATAATATAACTACCCACTCAGGCAGGTATAATATAACTACCCACTCAGGCAGGTATAATATAACTACCCACTCAGGCAGGTATATTATAAGTACCCACTCAGGCAGGTATAATATAACTACCCACTCAGGCAGGTATAATATAACTACCCACTCAAGCAGGTATAATATAACTACCCACTCAGGCAGGTATAATAACTACCCACTCAGGCAGGTATTATAACTACCCACTCAGGCAGGTATAATATAACTACCCACTCAAGCAGGTATAATATAACTACCCACTCAGGCAGGTATAATATAACTACCCACTCAGGCAGGTATGATATAACTACCCACTCAGGCAGGTATAATATAACTACCCACTCAGGCAGGTATAATATAACTACCCACTCAGGCAGGTATAATATAACTACCCACTCAGGCAGGTATAATATAACTACCCACTCAGGCAGGTATAATATAACTACCCACTCAGGCAGGTATAATATAACTACTAGAGCTGTGAACGTTTAGGGATTTTAGTAAACGTGTACACGCCAAAAAAAGCGAGCGTGTATCGTGGTACACGAGTTTAGTAGCGTAATTTTAAAAATACACCAAAATTGCTCCAAAACTACGGGCTAATAAAAAAATCGCGCAACTAGTATGGCAAAAGTACTGGCTGCATTGCCCAAATAAACGCTGAGTTTTGCTTTCAAAATCGTAAAAAGTTTACTTCTACAGTACAAATCATCATTTTTATGGAAAATATGCATGGAAATTCAGTTTAGCAAGAACAAATAACTTCCTTTTAATGTCATTTAAACTCAACATCGCAGTAACTTGTTTGTCCTATTCGCTACGGCTTTCAAAGCTCTGTAAAATCTTGCATACTGAGGCCTATGATATACCTCGCAGTAAAAACATTTCAAAACTACGCCACCACCACCAGGAAGTTCTGAAATATTAGTCCTCTGGAAAATGGCGCCTTCTTTGCGAAGCATGCAGAATATTAGCTTTGTTAAAACCTTTTTCTGTTTATTTATTATGCAATATTTTTTCTTTCTTGCAAAATTTATTTGACTCATCAGGTAATATTTACATGTAAATGTACTGATTGTCACGATTCAAGAGTTTTTTGGTCGATAAACGGGCCTTGATTGCGTGGGATGTAAAGCCTTATGGCCTAACGTTAGGCCTATTGTTAGTTTCACTGTTTACTGATGCACATTCGCGGTGCATTTTACAAGTTAGATTACTCAGTTTTCGTGAAATTAAAGTGCATAATATCCCCATTCATTGGTGATTACTGCGCATTTGTGATTCGCACATTTAAAAAAAGATTATGCTAATTGGGTTTACAGTTTGTAAAAATCATTGATTGGAATTTTGTCAGCCGAATGTGTCTGTGATTTGAATCATGAATATTGATTTTCAACGGCAAGACACTAAGCCTATAATGTATGAAAAACGATTACTCGCAATGAAGTATTTAGTAAACGTTTACAAGATTTGCGAGCGTGTAGCGAGTACACGCTAAACGGTCACAGCTCTAATAACTACCCACTCAGGCAGGTATAATATAACTACCCACTCAGGCAGGTATAATATAACTACCCACTCAGGCAGGTATAAATAATAACTACCAACTCAGGCAAGTATAATAACTACCCACTCAGGCAGGTATAATATAACTACCCACTCAGGCAAGTATAATATAACTACCCACTCAGGAAGGTATAATATAACTACCCACTCAGGCAGGTATAATATAACTACCCACTCAGACAGGTATAATATAACTACCCACTCAGGCAGGTATAATATAACTACCCACTCAAGCAGGTATAATATAACTACCCACTCAGGCAGGTATAATATAACTACCCACTCAGGCAGGTATCATATAACTACCCACTCAGGCAGGTATAATATAACTACCCACTCAAGCAGGTATAATATAACTACCCACTCAGGCAGGTATAATATAACTACCCACTCAGGCAGGTATAATATAACTACCCACTCAAGCAGGTTTAATATAACTACACACTCAGGCAGGTATAAAAACTACCCACTCAGGCAGGTATAATATAACTACCCACTCAAGCAGGTATAATATAACTACCCACTCAGATTGAGGAAGAAAAGACAAACAACTTGGAATCATTTTTTTGTTATATCATCCTCCATTCGAATGTCAAGTTTTAAAGATGTGACATATTTCTTTAAAAAGCTCATTTCAGAAGAGTGACTTCCACTTTCATTACAATTAACCTTTCTGGGTTTAATGATTGACAGCTTGTTTTAACCAATCACCACACAAATTAACCTAGAAACAAAATCTGCATAATTAAATAGGGGTAAACATCCTACGTGGTACTGGTACAGTACAGCTAGCTAACGGCGCACGCTCATGTTGTCAATGCAACTTACGGTACAAAACAAATTTCTGCACACACACAGGTACTAAATGACGGCAAAATGGTGAACAAAAATTGCGCTGCACGCTTTGTAAATCTGATTGCTGTTACCCAGAACAGGTAGCAAACTGAATTTTGTTTATCCTATTTGCTAAAAACAATAACAATGCGGAGAAGTGCATAAATGAATGAATCAAAGCAAGCGGCAGGCCTCGCGAACATCTAAATGTCAATGCATTGGTAATGCACAATTGCAGATTTGAGGTTTGTTTGCCCAACATAGTTACCACGCTGCTATGGTGGGCGTGGCCTATTTGGAAACCTGGAAAGGTTAATTGTTAATGCATCTAATTTTTTTATTTTTTATTGAAATTGAATTTAATTGAAAGTTAATAACATTTAAAAGATTAGTTCAGTGGTCAAGCAAGTTAATCTTATATGAAAGAGCACTTCAAAAGAAACAAAATGGTGAATAAACTACTTCAATACCTTATTACGTTAAGGAGATATTGAAATTTAAAGATTTTTCTCATCTGTGTATAAATGACTTGTGTACTAAGTTTACTATTAAGAGTTGAAGCGCTCATCCTCAAATTCTAAACAATTATTAATGTAATTTAAAACAATTTAACTTTTTTAGTATTTGAATAATTTTACATTTTAGTTGTTGCTACACAAATGATACCAAACTTTAAACCTAAATATCTCCTTAACGAAATGAAATTTATGAATGCTTTCTGCACCATTGTGTTTCTTTGAAGTCCTCTTTAGTATTCGATGGACTTGCTTGACCCCTGATCTAATCCTTTAATTACTTATATTACAATTTTAATGCATCTAAGTTTTTAATTAAATTGAAATAGAAAGTTAACATTTAATCTGCAATGATCGGATCCCTTACCTTCTTCAATGAACAAAGATGGCATGTTCTCCAGCAGGAGCCTCAGCAGTCTCTGTGTGTGGGACCGCTGTCGGTTTATACTAGTCACCCTCAATTCAACTGCAACAGCCTTCAACAGCCATGCTTGTTGGCCAATCAGCAGCTGCTCTTCACTATTACCTACAAAGGAAGAACCACAGAACTCTTTTTAGAACACTATCACAATAGATCAGACCCCCCCAAAAAAAAAAAAAAAAATGTGAATTTACATTTACTAACACAGGGACACCCAAGGATGAACGACAGGGCGGTCATTTCATCTACACAACTAAGCTCGGCTTCCCTGTAAGAATTGTCACTGAATTATCTTATCTACATAAAACCATTTTATTTCTTCATTTCTTCTACAGTAGCGGTAGAGTAATTTGTAATCCTAGAAGATCAATTAACAGCTGCAAAAAGATGTGACTAGTTTTGATATTTAATGACCTTCCAAGTGTGTACATCATCGACTTGCTTTTGGATACCACTTCTATTTCAATTAAATACCAAGAGGGCTTACGTTTGAATTTCATATGCAGTGATCTAGTAATATGAAAGAATTGCTTAATCACCCAAGTTCTTTATGAATTGATCACTGCAGATTCTATAAAAAGAAATTAGAGCCTCCGCTAAATACAATATCATGGCTGCAAGATCTTTTAATGAAATGTGGAAATCTATCGATCAAAAATGATTTAATAAATCTTTCTTAAGCCTTCTAAGTTAGTATATTTAAATGATTTTTACATGGTAAGTACTGGAGAGCTTAAAAATTCTGTTCAACCACAAAAACCCATCTCACAGCAGTGAATTTATGTAAGTACCTTTGAACTCCGTATGAAAATTAAAACACCAACTGTTTTTTTTTTGCAAAATTATCAACACACGTATGCAAAGATGTTTCAAGAGAATAACAATCATTCTATGGATAACTTTCAATGAAAACCACGTCCTCCGTCATTTGTTTCTATCTAAAGGATTCAAAAGAATAAAATCTCACTTTGCTCCCTCACGACAACAGGAACGTGCCTCAGGTGACGATAGAAGAAGTCCCTGGTTCCTCTCAGGTACCTGAGGGTGGGCTCTGATGTGTCCCTGTTGGCACACAGGCAGTAGATCAGCTCATAAGCGAGCTCTGCAAGCTTTGGAAATGACTGGATGATGGACAGGCTTTGTGGAGTCTGGGAGTCATGACTCAGCAGTCCTAGGACAGCATGGAAGCAAGTCCTGGGGGAGCCCCATATTCCTGCAATCAAGTTCAAAAATTATTCTGAAATGTTATCAGCATAAAAACAACCATCCCACAATTACAAATAAATACATAGCATGAAAATTAGGCTACATTTGATACAAACTTGTTTTTGATAAGTATAATTTGTAAAGTACATTGACTGATGATTTGATTGATTGATTTGATTGATTGATTGAATTGTAAAGTCCATTAATTGATGAGAGTTATCGGCACGACGACAGAGGTCATTTTATTGCAAATTTTTAATTACACAGCGATATTTTCCAATTTCACTTCACAGCCTATAAAAATAGTAATATACACACAATAACTTTAGACTATGTACCATGAAATTGAGCAATTTTAATGATTCCAACCTGAACGAAGGAGGCATAAAGTCGTCAATTTTAACATGTTATATGATAAAAACGAAACCTTATGTCATAAACCCCATCTTTAGCTTATGCTGTTCTCGCGTCATTGATATTTAAAGTTGTATAATAGAGGATGTTATTTTTAGTTTATTGTTCGTTTGATAAGAGTTTAACAGCACCACAACAGCAAGGGTCAAATTGTGCCTGAGAGGTTAGATCATTTCAGAGGTAGGAAGGAAAGTCAACAGGGGGAGATTGAGAGAAACACAAGAACTAAAAGCCAGAAAGCCGGGATGGAGAGCGGAGGTGTAGGGGTGAAAAAAATAATGTAGAGAGAGAGGGGGTGGAGAAGGAGGACTAAATATGGTTGTAGAGGGAAGCATGATGAAGGAAAAGATAATTTTATCCGAAGGATTTTTTTGGAAGAGCTCGGCTATTGAGTTTTGGGCAGCGAGGGAAGCTCTAAGAAGGTTGTACAGGGGGCAAGCAAGGAGAATGTGATGGACTGTGAGGGTGCAATGGCAATTGTTGCAGAGGAGTGGGGGGGAGCCAATAAGGAGGTGGGAGTGAGTGAGTTGAGTGTGACCTATTCTAAGGCAGGTAATGTGGACGTTGTCGACACGGGATAGGTTGTGAATGGTGGGGTTGATCGGAATATTGGGCTGGATGATGTGGAGTTTGTTATCAATTTGGGAGTCCCATGTGGTTTGCCAGTAACCACAAACAAGGGAAGCGATAAGCGGTTGATGTCAGAAAGAGTTTTGGGAAAAGGGGTAGGGGGAAAGGTGAGGGAAAGCTTAGCAGCTGCATTAGCCCTGTCATTACCAGGGATGTTTTTAGTTGAAATACTACCAATGATTACATTCTTTGCCTTATGTGTTAACACACAATAGTGTATTATTTAATTAATTTTCTTAGAACATTTCTGTCCAGTATGCTTTGAAATAAGTTCTAAAGGCATTTGTCAGTAATATCATGTACAAAATAAAAATTCAGACCTGTGCAAAGGTACACAAATTTCTTATAAGCTACATTATTTGAAATAGATTTGAAAGGAATACAATATATTTTTTATCAAAAACTGTGTTGATAATATCATTTTTAGAGGGCAGTATGAACAAAATGGCTGCTCCCATGTAAGATATCTTTGACAGAATTAATGTTTGAAATAATTGGAAAATGAATGTTAGATTGCTTTGGAAGATGTTAAATTTGGGCAAATGACTAATAATTATTGCATCTATCATATCAAATCCAGACTTTATGTCTCCTTTGAAAACCATTAATGTGGCCTTAAGAAATAGATAAATTGATTGATTTTGGAACAAATTGTTATTGTTATTGACAAATGAAACCTTTGCAAAACAAATCAAAATAATACCTGGATCCTGAAGCTGGGTTTTGCTTATAGGCTTCTGTACTTCAAAACCTAAGAAGAGATGGGCCAGGTTTGGGGCAGGCTGAGCCAGGGAATGAATGAGGAGCTTGATAATGGTCACCTGAACCTCGCCAAAGATTCTGCACAGTCTCTCATCATTTGGCATATCATCTGAAAATCAAATACAAAAAGGAATCAAATTAAATCAAATACAAGGAACTAGAACGGTAAATATTGTCATGGTTCGCATGCCTATGCAAATTGACACCCATATCATATGACCCAGCCAATTATGAAAATGGCATCTCACACTAAGTCCCATATGGCATCGCATGTCCCACATGGCATCCCACCCCATGTCCCACATGACATCCCATCCCTTGTCCCACATGGCATTCCACCATATCTCCCACATAGCATTCCACCATACAGTATGTCTCACAAGGCATTCCACCATATGCCCCACTTGGCATTCAACCATGTCCCACATGGCATCCCGCCCTATGACCCACATGGCAACCCACCTAATGTCACACATGGATCCCATCCTACATGCATGTACCACATTAATCCAACTATATGTACCACATAGAATCCCTCCCTATGTCCCACATGGCATCCCTCCCTGTGTCCCACATGGCATCTCTCCTTATGTCCACCATGGCATCCCACCATATGTTCTGCATCAGTGGCTTCCCAACTAATGTCCCACAAGGCATTCCACCTTATGTCCTACATTGGATCCCACCATATGTTCAACATGGTATCCCTCCCAATGTCATCCAACTTTATGTCCCACATGGCATCACATCCCATGTCCCCATAGCCTCTTACCCTATGTCCCACATAGCCTCCTACCCTATGTCACACATGACACCCCAACCTATGTCACACTCTGTGTTACTCGTGGCATCCCACCACATGGCATCCCACCCCATGTCCCAGGTCCCATATTTACATCCCATCCCATGGCACTCCACCCTATGTCCCGCATGGCATTCCACCATATATCATACATGGCATTCCACCCAGTTCTACATGGCATCCCACCCCATGTCCCACATGGCATCCCACCCCATGTCAGACATGACATCCCATAGGCTCCATAAGAAGTCCCATCCTAGCTATCACAGTCCCTGATTGAGCATACGAAGTATGAAAATGTCAGTTCATATAATAACTTATATGCAAATGACTGTTGAATAAGAAAAAAAGCAGAGTCAAATAATTATGCCTGATATAGCCCTTGGTGTATACCACATGGTATATATTATATCATATGACCTCCATGGCCCCCATCCATGTCTCACATGGCATCCCTCCCTGTGTCCATGTGCAGTCACATCCTGTCACACTCCCTGACTGAGCATACTAAATAAGAAAGTCTGGTCAGTTCATATACTGTAGCAACTGTATGCAAATGACTACAATAATAAAGGTGGAGTTTAATAATCAAGTCTGATACAACCATTGGTGCCCAAATATTTTGAAGAATTTTAAGGATTTTAAATCTCCAGTGTTACGAGAGACGCTTGAAGATCTCTGAAGAATATTGGAAAATGATATCATTTTACATTTATCTTCTAAGGAAATATCAAATGTTTTGTAGACTTTTTAAGAAAACTAGTCTTCAGTGTCTCTTAAAAACTTTCAACATTTTGTAAGGAAATTCTAACCTTTCATAAGGATATCTGAAGAAACTTTTAACTTTTTCTGAGGAACTCTGAAGAAACTTTAACATTTTCTGAGGAATTCTCAAAAAACTTTAACATTTCTGTAAAAATCTCAGGAAAAACTGTGGACAGCCGGCCGGCTGGGCCAGACAGACAAAATCGCCATTACATAGGTTTGCATTATGCTTCGCATGCTCACTAATAAAATAAAATAAAATAAAATACAAGAAGTACTAAAATAAAATACAAGGAATAAAATCTAAAACACTTTTTCATTACAAAAGCAGAGAGACAAGAGTGTTCAACTCAGCTGCTTAAAGTTTTAAAGAGTCAAGCTATTGGGTAAAAAACATGGAAACAATATCATATAGATCATTGCACCCTGAAGTAGACTTGGTACATTCATTAACTGGCCATCTGTATGTTACCTATTAAATACACAAACACATTAAAGGTATACGGACATGTAGAGATTTATACCCAGATGAAAGCAATAAATTCTGAGCAGAAAAGCCTTTAAGGTGGGGATACCCCCTAAATAGGGTTTTTCTGGCATGCTCTAGTAAAAGGAATATAACTCTGTCTGTGGAATAGTTAGTATACCAAAAGTATATATTTTTGGAGAGAGCAAAGGTAGCTCTATCAAAAGATGCAAAATTTGACCTTGAAATAGGTATTTAATTTGCATATAATTAAAATTAAAGTGATAAGGGAGAAATACAACAGTGATAAGGGTACATAAGTCACCACATTCAAACTTCTTGTGAAAAACTATTTCAAACTTTGTATTCTACCTATGATATAAACCCACTTGACACAATAAGACTATGAGAGGATTTTCTAAAATTATGCATATTAATTAGTTGGCAGTCACATGACCAAACTTCCAGCAAAATCACAATAATTTACTCATAACTTCTAAAGGGAACATAAGAATAATAAATGCTCTCATAGTCTTTTTGCACATGTTATAAATAATAAGTGTACCAAATTTCAGGTGATTTGAATGTGTATTTTTTGAGTTATTACAAATTATAGGTCATAAAAAGTGATTTTGAGAAAACGGTGATTTACCGCAAAAATGCAAGAATTGTCATAAAATGGCTTGATTTCGCGTGTTTTTAACATATGAAGTGTTCAGTCTTGTCTCCAGATATGATTTATACATAAAACACATAACCACTCAGTTTGTACTAATTTAGAATGCTCCAGCACTGTAACTTTCTCCCTCTTCAGCCACTTTCTTCTCTTCTTCCTTCTGTTTTTCCAATTTTTCATGTTTCCTACGACGTTTCGTGACCTCCTTTTCAATTTCAATTGATCTCCTTATGCGCTTCTTGTCTTTTCTGTCATTCTGCTCTCTGCTAAAAATACCTGGTTTTATACTGAGAGCTGTCATAACCTTCTCTCTAGTGCTTGCACCATTATTCCAGTACATAACTGCTGAGGATAGAGCCCTACGAATCATTTTTGGCCCAACAGATTTCTCCTTTGGGCATCTCTGCCACAACAAATTGTTGAACGCTTCATTCTGATTTTGCGTCAGGCCTGGTAAGCATCTTTTCAGCAAGGAGGCATCTGACAACCTGTTGTAGACAGGTAGCATGTATTGCAAGAACTGGTGAGGCAATCTCCTGCCTTCGGTGTATAAGTGGGTGCCTTCCCACATGTCTTTGCGATATTGGCACCAGTCATTATCAGGGCAGAACTGATGCTGTTCATCGACGTCATCGTGATGTGTGTTGTGATACAGCCCTGCCATCACCTCCTTCTTCATTTTCTCCACATATGAAGAAATAACAGACTCCTCTTTGGATGTGGTCACATACTTGCAAATAGTATTTCGGTAGTAATCACCCAGTTTTGTTATGAAAGAATTACTGAGTCCTTTCTGACCACCCTTCACTTCCTTATTCTTATCGCGCACAGATTTCAAATTTGAAAACATACGTTTGTGAACATGATTTATGCAATCTAGTTTTTCAATGTGGATTTCACTTCCATAAGGTTGATCCTCATTGAGCTTGTCATAAGTGTTGCTGTCTCCATCAGAGAGAATAAATTTGTATCGGAGCTTGTGCTTGTCAACGGATCTTGCCCATAGAATCTTCGCCATGTGGGATTCCATAGCAGGGCTTGAGCCTGAATAGTTAGCTTGGCACAGGCCACTTTCAGTGTGCTCTCTCTCCCAATCTTTGTATTCCTCACTTTCCTTGTCCACATGCTTCCACTTTTGGCAGACTTCACAAACTTTTGAAGCAAGTTCAACATCCAGAATTTCTCCTGTGTCAACAGAGATCACAACTCCCACTCCGAAATTTGACGTGTAACCCCGCTTATGCCATGTTCCATCATATGACACCATAACGTCAAGGATCGCATTTGAATCAAGTGATGGATCATCAAGAAGAATTTGTGATCTTAGTTTCTTTCCAGCTGTTGTCATGTCTACTTCCATTTCTTCAGACAAAGTTGTAGTTATAACTGTGGCATGATTTGCCCAATTCTTGGGTTGAATAGGAGGAGGCATATTCATAACCCCACAAAAGTCAGCGAGTCCAGAACGTCCCATTCCCAATTCACTCGTGGCGTAGCATGCCCTTCTGTTGACATCATAAAATTGGACACCTTCTGATAGACAAGAAGTCATGAACGGCGTCTTTCTACCACAGCGAGTACATGATGCAAGTAGCGATGAAGCTAAACCACATCGTTCATCCGAGTTTTCTTTGATGATAATTCTTCCTGTTATGCAAAGATAAAAAAAAAAGAGAATTCTTGTAAATTTGTGACAATTTCTTATTTTTACTTTAGATAATGAGTCCATAAACACATACATTCTTGAGCTTATGCATAGTATCTTCAAAAACTCATAACATTCATTGATGTGAATTGCAAAATCAAGAACAGCATATTTGAAAATATTGAGTATGAAGATGGCATTCATCCACAACAAACCTAGAAACTTTGTAAGATACAGCCAATACATTCAAAACAGGTGTTGCACTGTTCAGGAGAACCACATTATAAAGATTTATAAGAGAACAATAACATAAAGCATGTGTCAAATTAGCTTTTACTATTTATAAAAACGATACTTTTTAAAGCAAGTTGTAGAGTTAGACGATCGCGCAAAATGAATTGTAAAATACAATACCTATCAATATTTGTACATGGATGGCAGCCAGAACTTATCTAAAATTCTACTGATATAGCCATGATAAAGATACAAGTTATATTCTGAAGCCCCTTACTCTTTTTCCCTTGGGTCTCAATCCTATCCAAGTTCTCACCTTGTAGTATTAGGCATTCATTATATTATGCTGGAATCATTTATGAAATGTAATACATAAAGTCAATGTATAGGTAACCATTTCTTTGCACATGACAGGGACTACAATAAATTCTTTCATAAAATACTAACTCATGCAAACTGGTATCCCATCTGCAGCTAAATTAATGATGGGTCCTTTTCTTTCCATTTTTTTTTTTTATATATATATGAAGCAAAATTTTTTGTACTTACCATTTTCACAAACATGGACATCAGTCAGTAATTTATTCAGAACTGAAAGATCCATTAGCCTGTAGCCTTCTGCGTTGACCAACCCAAACTGACTTTCAGAATCATCCTTCTGCTCTTTTATTACTCTAGAGTCTTGTAATTTCTTTGTAGAAACAGTTTCAAGTGGTTTTTCTTCTTGTTTTTGCCGAAATTCTTGAGCAACATCAGTTCCGCGACTACTGCTCGGCTCATTATTGCTTTGTTCCAAGTTCGATTCTTGGTCACATTTTGTGTCCACATTTTCATCCATTTGTTTCTTTTTCCAAGAAGGTATCCCCTTGAAAACATTCTTCTTTCCTTTCTTCCCCATTATATGAAACAAAATTCCAATAACTATCCAAAACACTGACGATGATTGAAGATTTCTTTTACAAATTTTTCAGCATGAGATTATCGATTTATTCAAGTTTCTTAGATTATAAATCACTGTAAATAATCATGTGACAAGTCATGTGAGAGGGGGCTATATAGTAATACATTTCTAAGAGTCCCTAAATACTGGAAAACAACAAATTGAGATTTCTCAGCAGTTTCTGGGCGGATTTTTGTATAAAAAAATGTTCACTTCCGGTTTGAAAAAGGGACTTTTTGTTTACAAAAATATATGGAGGAAAATACTGATTATTTTTTGTGAAATTTCTGTGACTTAGGCCCCTTATTTCAGCAAGTGCTTTTATATCAGTCTTCTACACATATTAAAGAATACAAAAATGCAAAAAAATGGAAATTGACCAAAAAAATATTTTTTAGGGGGTATCCCCACCTTAAATGATTACAATAGCACTTCTAGTTTGTATGTTATGTCAAATCAAAGTTTGTAACAAATTTTCAGCATGTGCATAAGTGATGATGTATGAAAAGGAATACAGATAGAATTCTTTAATATAATTCTTTATATTTCTTTCCAAAAATTTCAAATATTAAAGGTTTTCAAATTGCATTCTACTGCTAAATCTGGATAAAGATTATAATAATATTAATTTCCTGTTCACTATAGCCAACATCTGTCATTCAAAATATTTGGGGGGAAGGATCAAAAAACAATAAGTTAACATGAGCAATTTTTAGTTTTTAACAAAACTACCCTCTATTCTTGGATTTTGTGGTCCTTTCATGCTTTCTAGTCCAATCTCGGGTAATTTCACTAATGTTGCATCTAAATATCCATACACATTTTCAATGTTAGCTGAATCTAAAACCTAAATCCCCATAGGAAACTTAATTATCATTCTGAAATATCATTCGAGCTTTATACATGACATCTCTCGATATCTTAATCAAATTACATATTTCACAATGTAGACAATCAATAAATTAGAGAGATCGGTTTGGGATGAAGAGAGATTTACAAACCTTGTATATTTAAATCTGCTAAATCTTCAGTGGCTGGGATTGCTTCGTCAGAGTCCAAGCATTCGACAAAACCATGGATGACCTTTCGGCACAGATCCTGGCGACACAGAAAATATCCAGCGTTATTAGCAATACTTTCATGAAGTTGCATCTCATAATTTTTTCTTACTAAATGAAAATCACAGTGGTCCAGCGTTATTAGCAATACTCTTATGAACTTGCATCTCATAATTTTTTCTTACTAAATGAAAATCACAGTGGTCCAGTCTTATTAGCAATACTTTCATGAACTTGCATCTCATAATTTTTTCTTACTAAATGAAAATCACAGTGGTCCAGTCTTATTAGCAATACTTTCATGAACTTGCATCTCATAATTTGTTCTTACTAAATGAAAATCACAGTGGTCCAGCGTTATTAGCAATACTTTCATGAACTTGCATCTCATAATTTTTTCTTACTAAATGAAAATCACAGTGGTAGTCATCACTAGTACAGTTTTGAAAGGACTAAAATCACAAGGATGGCCATGCAAATTCACAAAAAAGCCACTTTGTGATATAAAATTTTAAAGGTGAAGAGAGTTCAGGTTTTTCTTGATCAGTGGGGGAAGGGGAAAGGGGGAGGAGGGAGAAATGGTTCAATGGCTGCTGAGGTCATCACGTACAAGTGAGGTTTCAACTTTGTTTCAATAATCAGGAATCGGTAGAAAAGGAGAGAAGAAAGTATCAAGAATCAGACTGAATGGTAACGAGAATGATATATTTTTTCATGAACATGCATCTCATTATGTTCTCTTCAAACAAAATGAAAATCATTGCAGTAGTCATTCAATCACTGGTTAAGGTTTCAGAAGACACGATGACCATGCAAGTTCACAGAAAGCCACTTTGTGGTAATAATAATAATAAGTTGTTATATAGCATTTTTCCTATGTACTACCTACTCAAAGCACTTTACAATAGAAAAGTTGGAGGCTGAAAGGTGCAGCCACCATATGCTGCACAAGTTTGTACTATTACCCAGCTCTAATCTCTTGATGAGCACCAAGCGAGAAGGCAGCAGGTTCCACTTTTGAGGTCTTTGGTATGTCCCACCCGGGAAACAAACCCACGATCAACCAGCTGATAAGCATACAGACCTCCGTGGTGTGGTGGTTAGTGCTTTGTCCAACTTCTCACCCGCCATCCGGTTCGTATCCTGGTGGGTCTGCAGCCAGTGAGTTCATAACTGGTTATCAAAGGCCGTGGCCGTCTTGATATAATGTCCAGAACTGGATGCTTTCATGACGTTAAACCTTGCTATGCTATGCTATATGCTCTACCAATTGAACTAACCAGTTGGTAAACACATTTTAGGGAGAAGACAGTCCAGGTTCAGGGTATTTTGGGGGAGCGGGAGGCGGAAGGAGTTAACGCTTATTTGACTGCTAGTAATGCCAGTAATGCTAAACTTTTTATTCAAAAATTATGAATGTCAGGAAAAGGAGAAGAAAATCTGAAGAATCAGGCATAGTATGGAGAAGGATGTGGAGACACAAAATGATGCAAGGAAGAGTTTGATTTAATACAGATAATCTTTGTGATTAGCCAGGTCTTAAAAACTTGACTATTTTTTGAAATTTCTGTAGGAAGCAAAGTATGCACAAGAAGCCTACCTGATTGGCTGTGAAGAGAACAACCAGTTGAGGTTGAACATTTGAATTTTGAACCACCTTGAAGAGGGTTCTTACTGCGTATAGCCCATGCTCCTTCAAGGTACAACCAAATATCATTAAACTGAAATGAGACAAGAAAACAAAAGATTGCCTTTAAAGTTGTAATTTCTTTTTATCATCAATATACTTATTACAAATGTAACTATTTAATAAAAACCTTTAAAAAAATTTCAGATAAATGCAACTCAGCAAGTAGCCTGGGCCAAATGCGCCAGGATCGATCAATCGATCTATCTATCTATCATCTATCTATGTATCTATCTATGCTGCAAAAAATCTCGGGAAAATCAAGAATTCGCGGAAGAAAAAAAAAATCATCTTTAAAAAAACAAAAGATTTCTTGAGTAAGCAATAGTATATGTACTCTTAAAACGTCCCCCATGTAATTGTGCGATGAAAAGTACATTAATTGCAAACGAGAGAAGTATATAAAGATGTAGTCACTATATTAATATTATTTTTGTCACGATTTTTTGTGGGAAGATTTTTTATTTTATAATTAATTCCAACTGTGATATCATGACACTTTTAATGCGTCCTGACAAACATGTATGCATTTCACTTGATTTTGCTTAGTTATCTGATATCTATTAGGATTTTATCATTTGAGCCCCCACAGTCACTAACAACATCAAAAACAGAAGGTATACATAAAATATAACACAAAGAAACTCATCCACAAATATCATTTACACCTTACTTAGTGCTAATTACGCCTTAATACACACCTTGCAATATTGAGTAAGTGGTCAGCTGTTCTGGTTCTTGGGTTGATCCCCATCAACAGTTGGTCGAGTGGTGTTGCTAGGAGGGACCCCTGACCGTGTGTTCGGAGAATGTCCAAGAAAAGTGTTTGCTTATCCAGCACGAGGTCAAGGAGCTTCAAGCAGTTCAAGGCTGCCTCTTCTAAATGTTCTTTTCCAGTGAAAGGTCTGAATTGGTTCAGAAGACGAGGAGTCTCATCCAGGATGGACAATACCTGCAGGAGAGAACACAAACAACTGAACATCTTAGAATATTCTCAAGATGAACGAAAACAAACAACTAAACATCATCAAACATTCTCAATGGCATCCCAAAACTGATAAAATTGCTAGTTTTAATTCTGTTCCTCAAAAGGGAACCCCATTTCTGAATGTGTCTTATTTCCCTTCAATTCTCTCTCTCTCTCTCTATCTCTCAGGGTTTTGCCTTGTATCCCTTAAAACTTTTAAATTTTCCATGTCCATCAATAGAATATCAATAAAATATCAATATATATATAAAAATATATAATAAACAGTATATATTTATGCTTATGAAATAAATCATCATATATATATAATATATCAATATATATAATATCATATATATATATATATATATATATATATATATATATATATATATATATATATATATATATATATATATATATATATATATATATATATATATTTATAATAAAACAAAATTCTTATTTTTTTTAATAAATTGACAAAACATGTATTTTTGTATATGTATATGTGAATTTGATATCACAATCTGACTAAGCTCACCATGTTTAGCATTTCACTGTCATTCAGCATGTGAACCATCAAGTGATGACCAGGTGGTTTATTAGCTAGTGTAGTGCCACCTCCCTGTAGTTCCACTGGTTGGTCCACAAAGTCCTCTTGGGTTGATTGATGGTCTTGCAGGATGCTCACAAATATTTTAGTGACCAGAGATGCAGTTTTCCACTGAAAAACAAATTGCAATGGTCTAATTCTCATAGCATTTTTAACCTAGCATTCAATTAGTAAATGGTGAATGATTTTTTCTTCGTCAATTTTATTTCATTCTCGACAATAACAGAAAATCAAACAAGAATTGTGAATGGCTAATTGAAACAACAAGAGATACATGAGTACATTAGAAAAGGCTTAAAACTCCAATAAAGTCGTTTTCAGGTCTTTCCATTTGCTAATATGAGCTCTCTTTTTTCCTTTACGATCTGTAATTTTCAATTATGATAAACATCCCTCAGCTCAATGAGGAAGTGCACACTAAAAGGGCAAATATTTTGCCTTCTTCACTTATAAATATCTTGCTTACTTACAATAATCACATGATTAATAATTTTGTAATCCACCTGGGACCTAAAAAACCATAGAGGATAGTGGAGCTGTTTAAATCAACAACATTAAGAAAATTAAACAAACACTGAACTCTCAACCAAAAGTATTTTGCAATAATACAGTCTGCAAAGAAATGGTGTATGGTATCAGGTTCTATGCCACAAAATGTACACTTACAACACTCAGTCAAATTCACCCTGAAAACCCACTGATTTAAAGGAAATATGTTATGAATAATTTTGATCTGAAAATATGTTCCTCCACTATCACTTGTACAGACAGAAGGTAGCATGAAAACATAAAAATCTGTGAAGCCAAAACTGTTATTGAGTTTTCTTCAAGTAGTTGGGAGTTGAGCTAACTTGTGCTAGCAGAAATGAAGATTGTCAAACTAGTATGGATGAAAGCTCAATCACTTTGAGAAGGTCACTCTGTAGGCATAACAAAACAAACATTCCAAAAACAAATCAAATTAGACGTCATCCTGTAACTTTTTCTTTAAAGGCCACATATCGTGTCAACATGGAGATAAAAAAAACACTGTATTCCAGCGTTCTGATGGGTCGAAATACGAGTCAATCAATTACTGCCGCGGAAGTGACATATTACTAGTATCGGAGTTATTGGTGATGGGTTAGGCGTTTATCTTGAGATTGAGATAAAATTCCATTTAAATTAATTGAAATAATAGTTGGACAATGCCAATCACTCTATTAGTTTTGAAATTCAAATTATAGAATGTGACTTTAAATCAAATTTGTATCTGACATATACCTCATTTTTACCTCAAAATTTCCTCAAAGGAATATTACTGAGAATTTTCCTCTTCATGTATATATATATATATGATCAAGGACTGTTAAAGAAACAATTTGGTGTAAAATTCATGTTGATATCTTTTTCTGTTTATGAGTTATTGCATTTCAAAGATTACGAGAGGGTGTTGAAAAGTGACCTCACAATGTACAGTGTGATGTCATAAAGGCAAACCCAAGACAATTCTTGTGTATTTCTTTGAAAATCAATTGCTTCTTCCTGAGTTACTGGAAGCATTGTGCTGTTTATTTATTGAGATGGGGTATAACATACACTTTATAAGAACAAGCTTTGTCCATGAACCTTACAAGCGCTTAAATGAAAAACATCTTTTTGTTTTGTAGCAGTATGATATATGAAACGATATGAGAAATTCATATGGTGCATTTTCTAGTTTAAAGAACTATTCAAATGCACTCCACAACCAACAGACTAGTTCTCCGGCACACATGAACGGTGAAAAAGTGAATGAACACCGCATTTTCATGCCTCTCTTTTCGAATAGTGTTCAGAGAACCAGGCGGGGTGACTCTCCTGCCATCGGGACCGACAGCTCAACGTCCCCTCCGAAGGACAGTGTGTGCCATTCAACCATTGTCCCTTTTCTCAACAGCTGAATGAGTAGGAGCTGCAGACAAAATGCTTCCGCTTTTAATGTCACACTGATGTTCAGCGTATCTGTCTGCACAGCTGTGGAAAAATCGAGTTAGACCTGACCGGGGCTTGAACCCGGGACCTCCAGCATCTCAGCTGTGTAGTCTGCCAACTGAGCTACCTATTCTCCTTGAGTACATAAGAATTGTCATGCCTTTATAACATGATTTTACACCAAATGTTTCCTTTAAAAGTCAAAATTCATGGAACTATTCCTTTAAAAATTATTTATGGCTGTGTACAGTTGAGTCTGGGGACCCTGGCCCACTTCTTCGTTTCAATTATATGGATGTACAATGGAGGCATCATAAAATGAATTAAAACCTCTCACAATACATGTAAATAGCCAAAGAATACCATATGATCAATCGATCATTAAGCAATTTAAAGAAAGAATGATTAATCGATCATAATGTAATTAAAAGAAAGAAATGATCAATCAATCATTATGCAATTTCCAAGAAAGTGATGATCAATTGATCATTATGCAATTTAAAGAAGGAAATGATCAATCAATCATTCAATTTAAAGAAAGAAATGATCAATCGATCATTATGCAATTTAAAGAATGTTCTTCTCAAAATGGAAATTTTATTTTTAGTATACAATCATACAGTAGGGACCTATACACCTTTAAAACAGCATTGTTGTACATAAAGCACAAAAAAAATCACCTTTTCAGCGGCATCTTTGTAAGCCCTAGCTCTAAATCTTAGGAATATACTGTCCCTCAGGAATTCCAAATAGGGATCAAATCCCGGTGCACGATAACCGGACCCAAGCGCAGCGGGAACTTGGAAGGACGTTAGAGTACTGAGGAACTCTAGAAATCCAATCGTCATGGGATACTGCTCACTGCGAGACTCAATTTCCTCCAATTCTACAGGAATCCCTCCAGACTGTGTGCCTGGTTGGGTAATGGTTGGAATGATCTAAAATATGAAATGGTGAGAAAAAACAAATGAATAATTATTTATTGAAGTGGAGAATATTTATTTATATATTTTTTGGCTCCCTAAGGTTTAAGTATCACGAACATTTATAAAACAGATTAAAACACTTCACTTCATTTTCAGATTGTTGGTTCCTTTTATTTTGCTCAATTTTTATATCTCACTTGTGCTTTTTGTGTGATTTGGGATTTTCTTTCTCTTGCCTGACACACTCATTACAAACAGGTAGGACAACTTTGTATTCCCAAGCTCTTGTGGGTGGTGTGCTTCATTTTCTCCACAGTAACAGTCAACAGGCAAAAGTAGTTGCGCACCATTTTGTAGGGATTTTTACAAAGCTAAGGGATTTTTGAAAATTAAAAAAAAATAATATAAAATTCAAACGACGCCCCTATTTTTTGGCGAGTTAGAGGCAGCGGAGGAGAGCAAACAAACAAACTTTTTTTAGGCCTTATTACAAAGTTTCACTGCATTTTTACTGAGAGAGGATTGTCCATTCTATTCTTTGAAACATACAGCAGTTACACATACAGCAGTTACACATACAGCAGTTACACATACAGCAGTTACACATACAGCAGTTACACATACAGCAGTTACACATACAGCAGTTACACATACAGCAGTTACACATACAGCAGTTACACATACAGCAGTTACACATACAGCAGTTACACATACAGCAGTTACACATACAGCAGTTACACATACAGCAGTTACACATACAGCAGTTACACATACAGCAGTTACACATACAGCAGTTACACATACAGCAGTTACACATACAGCAGTTACACATACAGCAGTTACACATACAGCAGTTACACATACAGCAGTTACACATACAGCAGTTACACATACAGCAGTTACACATACAGCAGTTACACATACAGCAGTTACACATACAGCAGTTACACATACAGCAGTTACACATACAGCAGTTACACATACAGCAGTTACACATACAGCAGTTACACATACAGCAGTTACACATACAGCAGTTACACATACAGCAGTTACACATACAGCAGTTACACATACAGCAGTTACACATACAGCAGTTACACATACAGCAGTTACACATACAGCAGTTACACATACAGCAGTTACATATACAGCAGTTACACATCCAGCAGTTACATATACAGCAGTTACACATACAGCAGTTACATACTAGAACTAGAATTATTCCATTTTTAATTCATTGTTCCAAACAGTCCAGGTACTGTTCAAAGCTTGTTAGTGGCAGTCTATAATGGTGAAGACTGTTATATGTCTAACACTGAACGAGGATGTTCCCAAGCCCATGAACCCAAACACAAGCTTCTTCTTCCCAACAAGAATATTAATCCCAGTTATGGGTAAGGTAGGAGGTGGGGAATGACATACTGTTTGAGCTACTTAACACTTGAATAAGACAATCCAGTCTACATACTCTTCTGTATGTGCACACCCCATCATACAATGCATACAGAGGAACATGAAAGATCAGGTTGTATGGTGCAGAAAAGTGATATATTGCCCAACATACAGGTAGGTTTTGCAGCCTAACCCTAAACCTAACCTGTTAGGGAGAGGATGGTTCTGCTTCAGAACTGTCAAAACCACCCTGTATCTTGGGCAATATATTACTTCCCTCAATGGTTCATTGATGAGGTTTAACAGCATCTCAATAGTGATGGTCACATTGGGACAAACAGGTTCAATTATACATGGAAGTACCAAAATGTGCACAAAACATATGGCATATTGTTAAGAATAGTTTGGGGCGTGGTAGAAGAGTGGGTAAGGACTAGTAAGTAGGGGGGGTTTAATAGAATTTGTTTATTGTACCGGGGTTTATTGTACTGGGTAGGATGGGAGGGGGTGGGTAGTTTGGATGGTTAGAACAGAAAAGCTTGACTAAGACTGTGCTGTCAGGCTGCTCATAGAATGCAACATGAAGCACACTGTTGTCTAATTCAGCTATATTAGATAACACAAGAAGTCCTTAAAGGCTCGGAAAACAATTTATACACAAAATATTTAGATAAATTCTATACATATCAACACCGTACCTGAGACACTTCCAATGCTTGCCACAAAGATGCAGCAATTTCAGGAGATTTGGCAAAGACAGCAAGAGTCTTACAGCATTCTGCTTTCAGGGTAAGAGGAACACTGCAAGTCAGTAGGCCAAAAAGGAGAATGGTTGGAAGCCATGATTGGTTCTCATACAGGGCCAGACGAGCATTTTCATCCTGCAAAGAAAATAAACAATAGCATTTGATAGTCCAGATGTACAAGTAGTTGAATATATGTGTATAAAATAGTTAAAATGCAAAATATGACCCTATTAGCCCCTCCCCTCTACTCCCCTTCCCTTGATCATAAAATAATTAAAGTGTAATTTTCAAGCACCTTTTTGAAACCTTGAAATGTTTTACTTTTAACACTACAATACCAATACCATCACCTTACATTTATTACATCAATTTATTACATCTAACAAAGATGCACTGTTTGTCTCTTCTCTAACAAAGATGCACTGTTTTTTTCTTCTCTAACAAAGATGCACATTTTTCTCTTCTCTAACAAAGATGCACTGTTTTTCTCTTCTCTAACAAAGATGCACTGTTTTTCTCTACTCCAACAAAGATGCACTGTTTTTCTCTTCTCTAACAAAGATGCACTGTTTTTCTCTACTCCAACAAAGATGCACTGTTTTTCTCTTCTCTAACAAAGATGCACTGTTTTTCTCTGCTCTAATAAAGATGCACTGTTTTTCTCTTCTCTAACAAAGATGCAGTTTTTCTTTTTTCTAACAAAGATGCACATTTCTCTTCTCTAACAAAGATGTATTGTTTTTCTCTACTCTAACAAAGATGCACTGTTTTTTTCTTCTCTAAGAAAGATGCACTGTTTTTCTCTTCTCTAACAAAGATGCAGTTTTTCTCTTCTCTAACAAAGATGCACATTTCTCTTCTCTAAGAAAGATGCACTGTTTTTTTCTTCCCTAACAAAGATGCACTGTTTTTCTCTTCTCTAACAAAGATGCAGTTTTTCTCTTCTCTAACAAAGATGCACATTTCTCTTCTCTAACAAAGATGCACATTTCTCTTCTCTATCAAAGATGCACAGTGAAAATGCTTGTGCTATGAAAAGGTTTGTTTCTTTGAGGGTAAAGGAGTGCTATACCAAAAAGTGAGGGCATATTTTAGGGGTCCCCAAAATATTGAATGCCTATCTAGCACTCACAATATAATAATTTTCTGCTCAATATGAATATTCAAGTGACCTTTGCCCTCATGTCGTCTGTGGGCTATGAGGCATAAAGTTTATCAATCTGTTATGGGATAATATATCTGTGAAATTCGCAAAAATAAGCATCCTCACTTTTCAGTCTAGTGCGCCTTTAACACTGTCCTGACAGGACTCACATTGTAAAAATACTAGTTCGAGACCCACTGGGAATCAAACCCATGCAGAATGTTCAGGTGCACAGCTGACAGCTGAATCAATCTACCTCATAGATCTCTCTCCCTAACTCCTATAGATAAGAAATTCATGCGTATAATAAAACATTCAAATTCGGATGAAGTGGAAGCAAAGTAATAAAAGAAAACAAAAATCATATTTGTCAAAACTTACTTTATACCTGAACCCTTAATACCGCTCCTCTTTCCCAAAAATTCTGAAGAAAAATTGCACAAATGCACAAAGAGTTAAATATATACTTACCCATTTAGCAACTGTCTGTGTGAGACGTAACACAGCGATGAGTCCGTCCAACTCATTTGGGGTGATGCCCTTACCGTGTGCGCTGTACGAGGTTGATTTTGAGAGTTCCTGAAAGGGGGATTCGGGACGCACATCTTGGCGGAGGGAGGAGTAATAACGATTGATGGAAGTGAAGAAGTGATCCCATGACACTGGGCTGGCGCTGCCACCTGTAAGTAACAATCAATAAAAGTAATAACTGGAGCTGGAAAAAATCTACAGTTCAGGCGGTTTTAACTGCGGGAAAATCGGAACAACAGCATAAAAAATGTGGAAAACATATGCTCTTAGAACCTCCCCCACCCACCCCCCCTCCCTTCCCATGTAATTGTGCGATGAAAAGTATATTAAATTGCGAAAGAGGAAAATATATAAAGATGTTTATACTACATTAATATTATTTCTGTCATGCTTTTATGTGGGAAGATTTTCAAGACCATTATTCATAACCGTGGGAAATTTTATAATTAATTCCAACTCCGGTAATGACGATGGCGCTGTTTGGATTAAGGCTCTCGCTGGTACTTCCCAATGACTACGCCCGTTTACAGAAAGTCATGCCGCTAACTTTGCAATACCTCTTATTGCCCCATGGTGCTAAGCGGATGTGAGTACTTGACCCCCCCCCCCCCCCTTCCTGGGTAGGACACCAGTCCATAGCAGGTTAACTCCCCAGCCCAAACTGGAACTCATTTTACAACTGAGTGAACTGGAGCAAATGGGATGTAAAATGTCTTGCTCAAGGGCACACCGCAGTGCCCTGGCTAAGATTCCTTCATGGTACCTTTTGAGTACAAGACTGATGCCTAACCACTGTGCTGCTGTACTCCCTAAATACCACTAATAAGCCAATGGTAATTATATAATCCTCTGCTCTGACCGCGCTGCAATTTACTGGCTCAAATTACTATTTATTCACTTTATAATACTTACATGCACTCAAGAATTACTTTGATAATGCAACTTATGAAAACTGTAGCAGCTTGCTATCAGAGACCTCTACACTCCCCTTAAGAGTGCCCTGTTTAAGTGTGTATAACATAACATACTCTACAGTAATTCATTCTTCCCTTCCGATACCCCGAATGGAAATAACAGAGGGCTTACAAGAATCGCATGTCAAACTTCCTTCTTACCTCCACCATTTCCATTCAGCTTCAGCAGACTGAAAGTACAGCTGGCGCTTTGCTCAGAGTTGGATAAACCTTGCAACATTTCCAAGTAAGGCACATAGAGAGAAGGGGGGAGCAGATCTCCTGCCAGGCAAACAAATTTGAACAGACTGACCTGTAAACACAGCAAACGAAAATATATTATTCATATTGGATCTTAATTTATTTTCTAACGTTAAAATCATTAATAATATCACTCGTCTTCTCTATTGTATTCACATAATTTCTATTTGACAACGATCTTTGCATCTTTTTTAACCTTTTACTTTTTTTTATCATTTATATTCTCCAGTAACTTTAGTTTTTACTATTTTATAGAACTGAAAATGTTTCTTTCTTATTTTAATCTTTTATATTGATCCAAGTTTCTTTATATCATCTGTACATAACCATAGATTATATTTTTATATACTTATGTGCACTATATAAGTGTTTTAATAATAATAACAATAAGAATCTAACACCAAGCAAACATACAAAAACAAGTTGAAACTAGAAGGACATAAAATTGACAGATGGAATGTATGTTTGAGCTATCTAAATAATGCTGAAAACTACAATCACACTAAAGTTTGGATCTAATTCAGATTTAATTACAGTCTCAAGACATTTTACAAATGTAAAATTACTAGTCTCAAGACATTTTACAAAATTTCTTTCTTAACCTTCAATAAACAAAATCTTAAATTATCTATTGCAACATTTATGTCCAGTTGTATCTAAAGATCTTTTATAAATGCAAAATTTGTGATGCAAGGAAGCACAGACAGCTCAAAAAAAATCATGCAATTTTTTTAATTTAGTTACTAAAATGGAGGATTATTTTATTTCTACTTAGATTGCCTGTATGGGATTATTTTATTTCTACTTAGATTGCCTGTATGGGATTATTTTATTTCTTCTTAGATTGCCTGTATGGTTAAGATTCAAATACACGTTCAGAATCAGCATTTCTTGGTTAAGGATTCACATACAATGGATTTACACAACAAACAGCCTGCCCATTCTTATGATTTGAATAAAAAGAAAAAGACCTTAAATAGCAAACCTGCATTCAATTCTGATGGAACTTTTTGCAAATTTTACTTTTTATAGACTTCAAAACATTATGTAAATGCTGCTATTGTGCATGCAGACTGTTAAAAGTACAAATTAACACCAAAAACGGAAAACAAATTCTATTCATTTGAACTATGACCTTGCTTCAACAAGTAGGTATCTACCCACCTGCTTTTGAGATTGCTTCTGTGAATAAAAGCTGTAGTAACTGCCACCAAGTCTTGGACTTCCAGGTCTGTCTGGGGTATTCCAAAATTCTGCAGACAAGCCTAGATTCTCTGGATCATTCAGGTATAGTTGACCGATCTATAAAAACACACAGTATATCACTCTTTTATACAAATGATGACACAAATAAAAGAGGATGCCACTAAGGTTTGCTTCCAGGGCCGGAAAAAATTGGTACACACGTCAGCTGTGCATTTTCGTTTAATAACCTAAACATTTAAATGGGTGAATTTCTGTACATTTAAATGGACATCCACCCCCCCCCCCCCCCTCCCAACCCCATAAAAAATAATAAAAAATTGAAGCTTGGGGAAAATGTTGAAGGAAAAAATGAAAATTTTTATGGAACTGCTTCTATCCCTACAATAACCACTGAATAACCATCAAAAATCACCACCACAAAACTTCAGTAGGGGCCTAATAAGTATTCAAATTACCCGTAAGGCTTAAAAAATAATGATCAATGGTCGGGACCCGCTTTAAATAGATGCAGAAATAACATATCAGCAAGTAAATTTGCTGTGACTTCAAAGCATTTTGATGTTTTAAGACTAATGACCGTGCCATAAAAGATTCAAAAGTGTGCCACCCTGAACCAGCTATACTGTAAAAAATATTCTAAAACATCCCTATTCCCAACTGTACTGTATTTGTTACAATCCTCTGGGAAATGGCGGTGACCTTTGCGAACCACGCTGAAATCTCAGCAACTTTGAAAAAAAAATGTTTGTTTATTTTGCAATCTTTTCTTTTTTATGCGATCTATTTGACTCTATCAGGTTAACTTTGCATTTATTTGTAGTGAAAATAAATTTCTGGGTCAGTTTTACAGCTTGTAAAACAGGTGTTAACCTAATGCAGAAATAAGCCTATGCCTGAAGTCTTGAGTGCAGCTGGGGTTTTTTTTTTAAATTGTGAAAAAAGCCAAAATTCCAGCTAAAGCCAGAAGACTAGCATCCTGATAGAAACCTAGATCCTGGTATTTCAATGAATTGATTCAATGGAAGGAATTGAAAATGGATAGAACAAGATGTACATACAAATTGTGATACGTTTCTGTAAAGCCCATAAAGAGATGGCTTACATGCCATAGTTTGCTTCAGTTTAAGTCAAGTATGTGCCAGAGGGATTAAGTTAATTCAAAATTGACTTAATTCAAAGGCAAGGAACATAAAAATGAAAGGTGCACTGAAGGAAGGGAGCAAAGACAAGTCGGAGATGGTACTTTGCTTTTTGTCGGTTTATTACATTTTTTCATTCTTTTTGCAGCTCATCTTTCCGAGTAAAAGAGTAAAATGCTGCTGTACTTCATGTGTTGTAGATAATAAACAAGGGTTGGATGTTGAGAAAGAGTTCCACAATGTAGTAACAGGGGAAACTGAAGTAATTCATGGACAAACCCAATAGGGAATGGAAATCTAAAAGATTATAATTTACAGGAATACCAGCGTATGTAATCACAACACCAGCTTTATAGTATATAATCAATTAAGGAAAGTTCGCTCTATGGTGCATTGTACACAGAAAGTCACTTCTGATATGCTTATCCAAATGAGCCTCTCAAAAAAGTGAAAACCATAACAGCAATTCTGATGTTGCTTGGGAGTTCACTCCATCATCTGTCAGCAAACAATATGTGATGATGGTTTGGTTTGTTGTTGCTTAATGGCACCGCGACAGTCAAAGATTTAAATGTGCCAAGAGGGTGTTAAAAACTAAGGTGCTTGAGTTAGGACAGAGAGGAAACAGAGGTGAGATAGAGGGAGGGAGGGAGGGAGAGAAGGTGAATAAGGGAAAGAAGTTAAGGTAATAAAAGGAAGGTGAGGAAGGTAAGGTAGAGAAGGGAAGGAAAGGGAGGTTTAGATCAGGTGGAATAATTGCTGTTGCAGAGAAAGGTGATGAAGTTGGAGGTAGGATTGTTCTTGAAAAGATAAGAAATTGAGATGGAGGGGGAGCGATGTGATCTGGAATTTAGGTATATGGGACAAGTTAAGACGATATGCTTGATCAAAAGATCGGTGTTGCATGTAGGGCAGAGAGGAGCTGGGGAGCCGGAAAGTAGGTGAAAGTGAGTGAAAAAGGTGTGGCCGAGGCGGATGCGGGTGATAACAACGTCCTCCCTGCGGCTGCGTCTGTGCAGGGGAACATTGGTCCCGACTTTGGGTTTGATGGTGTAAAGCTTGTTACTGGTCTCAAGATTTCAGAAGTCTTGCCAGGTCTTACTGAGGTAGCTGGAAGTGGAGAAATGGAGGTCTGAGTGCAGGATATGTGATGAGTCTTGGGTTCAACAAGATTTGAGGAGTGTCCGAGTAGGACGAACCATAACTTACACCAAAATGAAGAGCTTTAAAAACCACAACCAGGCCTTTGCATTGAATGCTCTTATTCATGGTATCCAGTGGAGAAAACCTAACTGTCACTCAAACATGAAAGACTTAAGTTACTATAGTAGAGGACAAAAACAAAATGGGGACAGAAGTGTATAGAAACATTCACTTTTACTTCTATCATATACAACAAAGCTTTTGTGAAATCATCACAGGGAAAGAGGTTATTACCATCTTCATGAAATCTTCAAAATGTCTTGGAAGGTTTTTGGGTGGTTCCACACCTTCTCTCTCGTGTGCAAGGATGATTCTGCCGGCTTCATCTCCCTTGTTGCGAAGATCTTTCACCTGCAGAAAACACAAAAGTCCCTTAACAATGGTCCAATTTATATGCCAATTTGTATCAAAAAGTATTTCCCACGGTTCAGAATAAAGGTGACAGAAATCTTCCCACAAAATATCTAGACAGAAATAGTATTATTGTAGTAAATACATCTTTGTATGTTTCCCTCTATCGCAATTTAATGATTTACTACATAAACTGTTGTTTACTTGAGAAATTTAAAAAAAAAAAAAATCTAAATATTAAGGGTTTTTTTTTTTAAATGAAAACAAAAAATTCTTCCCGCGAAGTCACTCCAGACCCCGTAGATTTTTTCCAGCTCTGTAACTTGAACATATTTAATTACCAAAAACGTTACTCAAATTTCCAAGAAGGTTTAACTAGGTTAATGATCACATCGTTTAGTGGCACATCAATATCTCATTAGTGACAGAGAGGTTTTGATAATATCTATCATAAATGAGGCTGCAAACAAAATGAAAGTTGTCCTAAAAATGTTTTTCTTTGATGTTCTAGATTTTCCTCGCCTATATCGCTATTCCTCAAAAAAAACAAAAAAACAAAAATGTTAAGCTACGCATTTTATATTTGCAATGAGATGTTAGTAGCAGGAAGGTGAAACTTGCCACTGGTATTAACATCCCAGAGGTGAAATTTCCCACTGTTCCCCTGTTCAGAGAACAGTGCTTTTTATGCAAGAACAGTGAATTTTCAAACACTACTGTTCTAGTGGAACAGTTTCTTTTCACAAGCATTTGGCACCAATGATCAATAGCTTAATTTCTGCCTAAAAAAACATTCACGTTGTCAAACAAAATTATCATAAAAATAATTTCTTCCAGTAAGAATTTTTTTCTTTCCACTTTGCTGCAAATATTACCACAATAATTAAATCATGAATACACATGTGCAAGGCGCTTGCAATTTTCAAACACTACTGTTCCAGTGGAACAGTTTCTTTTCACAAGCATTTGGCACCAATGATCAATAGCTTTATTTCTGCTTAGAAAAACATTCACATTGTCAAACAAGATTATCATTAAAATAATTTCTTCCAGTAAGAAAAAGTTTTTCCCACCTTGCTGCAAATGTTAGCACAATAATTAAATCATGAATACACATATGCAAGGGGGCTTGCCCATGTACGACTTTATGCAACTGGATGCCACATCAAGTAAATACCAATAACTGACATACATATTTGCACATATTATCAATAAAGGAGTTGTAAATTAAGCCCATTTTTTAAGAAAGGAATTTGTCCTGTTATCAGCAAGAAGTTGGAACAATGAAATCTTATCCGGAACAGTATTATTTAAAAAAGTACTGTTCCATGGAACAGTGGCAAAAATTTTAAATTTCGACCCCTGCATCCCTGTGCAGTAATTGTATAAGATGTATATGGTTTTTTCTGTCCATTTCTTGCACAATTTGCTAAACGCTTATTGGCTTTGAACCAATACAAACTTTCAGTCAACAGCAATTATGACCAATTCAGCACGGTTGGGATAATCATATGTACTAATTGCTTGATTATATAACAAGACACAAATTCAAAGTGCATGTAGTGGAGACAACATGCTGAAAGTGTATTCACCATTTTAAATCATAATAATATTCCCATGAATTTTTGATTTTCATTTATATCAAGGACTACTAAAGAAAACAAATTGTTACAAACCAAAAATTGTTAATATCTTATTCCATTTCAAAGAAATCACCAGTGTGTCAAAAAGTGACCAGTGCGACAAATGTGATGTCATAATTTGTTTTAGGTATCTCTGTATAAAACTTATTTCATTTAGAATGTAAGGTACACAAGCAGATGGACAAAATATATTCCTGTTAAGTGTATGTTATACCCCATCACAATAATTTAACAAAACATGTTTGCAAGAATTTAGAAAGAGCAATTTTCAAAGAAATACATAAATTGTCTTGAATCTGCGAGTATGACATCACACCGTACACTGCAAGGTCACTTTTCAACACGCTGGTGAAATGTTTACAGTGCAATAACTCCAAACCCGAATAAGATATCAACATGATTTTTCACCAATTTGTTTCTTTAATAGCTCCTCTTTCATATATTTGAAAATAAAGTTCACAGGGTTATTCCTTCAAGCTAACTAGTGTTGTCATGACATGTCAATTATCACAATATCTCTTTCCCTACGACACTGAAATATGCCTTTCAACACATATCGCGATACCAAATACTAATACTCAGGTAAGAAATTTTCGAGCAACTAGGCTAGGCTACTTCGTATGCTACGATTCTAATGTTACGGTATTAAGTATAAAAGTCAAGCTTAGGCAATTAAAACGTGCAAAAATATCGTGGAACATAAAAAACTAATTAGAAATCGTGCTCCTTCAGCCCACACTGGCACGCTCTGATGTAAGTTGGCAAAAAGAACAAAAAATTGGTCCAGAATGTGCCTCTCAGTCTCTCATTTCTACAATTCATGTTCACGTTTGCTAAATTACCAAACACGTGCTTGATGCGTGATGAACGTAATAGTTACGCAATCATGTTGTCTGCTGTATCTGCAAATCATTTTTTCTTGCATTCGTCATAAAAGAAGTAACTTTAGTGATATTAAGAATTTGTATTGTGAGTCAGTTTTCTTAAAAAGTATCGCGATATACTAATATATCGCAATATTTTTCTCCACGATAATCGATATGTAATAGAACCATGTCGTGACAGCACTAATTCTAAAACAACTCACCTTCAACGGCATCAATGTTATCAAATCTGTGATCAGCCCATGGATTCTCCTTGCAAAGAACTCCTGTAAACAGATAACACATCAGATCATGAAAATATAGTGCAGAATGAGCACCAAAGAGTTCTTCTAACACTATTCTTGATCAATCATATTGACCAAAACATACAATAGTTAAAGAATACATTAAGTTTAAAATTGATTAAAGATTAATGTTGAGGCACAGTGTTTATATGCGTATTTCAAAGCACGGAGCAAAGGACTTTGGCTCGAGTGTCCTTTAAACTGTGCATTAAATATGCATATAAACACATGCCAAACCACTAATCTTTTTATAAAATTTTTGTGTTAGATGTTTAGAATGCACAAAAAAAAACAAGAAGAAAGATAATTGAGAAAAGTTACATTTTTTTGCTTTGTTAAGAAATTCACCTGTTGTAAAAATGAACTAAACCAAATACTTAAATTCATGCAATACGGGGATTTAATGCACGGGTCATAACAATGCAAATACTCCATAGAAATTTGATCAGACTTGTTATTAAAAGAATAAATAAATCAATCAATCAGTCAATTAATTAAGTAATTAATTAATTACATTAATTAATTGAGAATTATAAAATAAACATAATGCCAAAATCCACATCTTGAAAGCTTATTTCATTCTCAAGTTATCCTTGTCTAAAGTAATAACATGGAGGCCGCCATTTTGGGTTAAAATACTAATGATTACATGATTTGCCCTGTGTTATCACAAAATAATATATTTCTTTATAGAGTCATTTTTCTTTTCTATTCAGTATGCCCAAGCTTGAACTTCTAAAGACTTGTATCAGTATTATAACCTACAAATAAATATTTATAGAACCACACAAAGGAAAAAAAAATTCTTATACGCTAGATAATTTCAAATACATTATATTTTTGATCAATAACTGTGTTGATATACTGAAGCAATCTTGAACATTTGATATACTGAAGCAATCTTGAACTGAACATTTCATATACTGAAGCAATTTTGAACTGAACATTTCATATACTGAAGCAATCTTGAACATTTGATATACTGAAGCAATCTTGAACATTTGATATACTGAAGCAATTTTGAACTGAACATTTCATATACTGAAGCAATCTTGAACATTTGATATACTGAAGCAATCTTGAACATTTGATATACTGAAGCAATCTTGAACATTTGATATACTGAAGCAATCTTGAACATTTGATATACTGAAGCAATCTTGAACTGAACATTTGATATACTGAAGCAATTTTGAACTGAACATTTCATATACTGAAGCAATCTTGAACATTTGATATACTGAAGCAATCTTTAACATTTGATATACTGAAGCAATCTTGAACATTTGATAAACTGATGCAATCTTGAACTGAACATTTCATATACTGAAGCAATCTTGAACATTTGATATACTAAAGCAATCCTGAACTGAACATTTGATAAACTGAAGCAATCTTGAACTGAACATTTGATATACTGAAGCAATCTTGAACTGAACATTTGATATACTGAAGCAATCTTGAACTGAACATTTGATATACTGAAGCAATCTTGAACTGAACATTTGATATACTGAAGCAATCTTGAACTGAACATTTGATATACTGAAGCAATCTTGAACATTTGATATACTGAAGCAATCTTGAACTGAACATTTGATATACTGAAGCATTCTTGAACTGAACATTTGATATACTGAAGCAATCTTGACATTTGATACACTGAAGCAATCTTGAACATTTGATATACTGAAGCAATCTTGAACATTTGATATACTGAAGCAATCTTGAACTGAACATTTGATATACTGAAGCATTCTTGAACTGAACATTTGATATACTGAAGCAATCTTGACATTTGATACACTGAAGCAATCTTTAACATTTGATATACTGAAGCAATCTTGAACATTTCAATAGATACTTCAGTAGGAAGTAGTGGTGAAGAGAAATGAAATGATCATAATATGATGCATAACACATTCAAAACAGATTCAGGGAAGGGGAGGCTGGGAAAGTGAATAATTGCCCACTATACTGGGAGATTTTGAAGCATAACCCTCACTCTAAGAGGTTAAGGTTAGGTCTTGTTTGTTTGTTTGATGAGGGCTTAACGGCATCACGACAGCGAGGGTCAAATTGTGCCCGAGAGGTTAGATCATTCCAGAGGTAGGAAGAAAAAAAAACAGGGGGAGATTGAGAGAAACACGGGAACTAAAAGCCAGAAAGCTGGAATAAAGAGAGGAAGTGCATGGGTGAAGAAAAAAAAAGTAGAGGGGGGTGGGAGAGCAGGACTAAATATGGTTGTAGAGTGAAGCATGATGAAGGAAGGAGATAATTTTATCCGGAGGGTTTTTCTGGAAGAGCTCGGCTATTGAGTTATGGGGAGCGAGGTAAGGTTGTACAGGGGGAAAGCAAGGAGGACGTAGTGGACTGTGCAGGTGCAATGGCAATTGTTGCAGAGGGGTGGAGGGAGTCAATAATGAGATGGAAGTGAGTGAGGTGGGTGTGACCTATTCTAAGGTGGGTAATGTGAATGTTGTCGACACGGGAGAGGATGTGGATGGTGAGTTTGATTTGGGCTGAATGATGTGGAATTTGTTATCAATTTGAGAGTCCCATGAGGTTTGCCAGCGGTCACGAACAAGGGAAGTGCTTAGCGGTTTGATGACAGAAAGGGTTTTGGGAAAGGGGGTAGGGGGAGGTTGAGGGCAAGCTTATGTCTTGTACTCAAAATGTACCACAATTGAATCTCAGGCAGGGCGCTGTGCTGTGTCCTTGAGCAAGACACTTTATCCCATTTGCTCCAGGTCACTCAGCTGTAAAACATGCATCACGATATTCCAGAGTTTACTTTTCATCAAATACCCGGGATATGCTTTTCATATTCTGATTAATTTTAAAATCCCTGTGCCAGAAGGAGCAACAAATTGTACTGCAATTTACTAGCTCAAATTACCGTAATTAATGATGTATTTCAACACATACAATGGAACTGTACACCCACACAAAAGCGAGTCTAGCCCATTGTTCCAGGCAATGCTTGTATGGATCATATTACAGCTGAGCCAGGTGGAATTATTTGATGAATTGATTACATCTTTATCTCAAACCACTTTAGAATTTTGAGTTTTAGAGAGTTTAGCTTCACGATGAGTACCAGTTTTGGCTGGGAGTTAATCTGTGATGGACTGGTGCCCCACCCAGAGGGCGTCAAGTACCCTCATCTGCTTCCCACCATGGACACCGGGTATAAGCATCAGCTCTATAAGCCCTCGAGGCTTGATTGGATTACCTCCCTGTATGTTGGGCAATATATCACTTTCCGTAAGGTTCTACTTCAAATCTGTATTTGATATCTCCATAGAAACAGCATTGCGAAGGCAAAGTAGGCAGTCTTCTGGTAGATTAAAGGCTTTGGAAGTACTTACCATTTTTGGGAATGTTTTGTTTGTAAAGACAGAGTTGAGAAGGAACTTGAATACATTGGAGAAGATAGCCTCGTCAACAACTGCTTCATCTTGTTCAATCAGCTCTTGATAATCTATTTAAAAAATAATACCAAGAATTGTTACAACCTGGTAAAGAGCTAGTTCCGGCTGAAAACGGGAATTCGTGGAAAGAAAAGAAATTTCTGATTTTTAAATTTATTTTTATTGTGTGTGCGAGTGTGTGTAGAGGGAAGGGGGTTCCGCCACAATGCATAGTACATGATGAATTCAATTGCAAAAGAGAGAAGATGTGTGGAAATGTGTGAGTATACAAAGATGTATTTACTACATTAATATTATTTCTGTCATGATTTTTTGGGAGATTTTTGACGCTTTTATTCAGAACTGTGCAAAATTTTATAATCAATTCCAACTATGAAATACAATACCTTCTAAATAAGTTTTCTTTTTTTTTAGTTTTAACAAAATAATTGCCACCTAAAATCAAAACAAAAGAAAGAAGATAATATTGTACTTTGATGGGCAATAAAACTTTTTATTGTCCACACTTTTTACAATTTTATTTGGGAATTTTTGATATCTTTCTGACAAGGGTAATGTTCACCCAACCCTTTGTGGGAGCACGATGTTTAAAGTATTAATCACCCACATCAGATAACACTGACACTATTTTCAGTAATAATGCACCATATAATGGTCCCCTACAGATTGTGAGTTCTGATTATTCCGTACTTCCTGTCAAGATATATTCCCTTAAATTTATAGTCCTGCTGAAATTTACAGAGGTGCAGTTGTTAGGGAATTGTCTTTATATGCGAAGGGCACTATTTTCAGTAATAATGCACCATAAAATGGTCCCCTACAGATTGCGAGTTCTGATTATTCCGTACTTCCTGTAAAGATATATTCCCTTAAATTTATAGTCCTGCTGAAATTTACAGAGGTGCAGTTGTTAGGGAATTGTCTTTATATGCGAAGGGTACCGGGTTCAATTCCCAACATGATCCCTGAGCAAGACACTTCATTCTGCTTGTTACAGCTCACTCAACTGTAAAATAAGTACCAGCACTGCTGGGGACTTGACCTGCGATGGACTCGCGCCTTGTCCCAGGAAGGGGGGGGTCATGTGCTCTCATATGCTTACACTTAGGGAACCGGGGATAAGCATCATCAGCCTGATGGGCCTTCATGGCTCTAGTATGGATTGAACTGAAATTTACATGTTTTTAGCAACTTCTTTCATAAAATGGCAGCGCTTGAAAAATAATGAGTCGGCCTCAAGGTATAACATATTTTGAGCACAAATTAATTCTGAATTAGTTCGGAGCTATCTCTTGGTAGTCATTAAGTGAAAGATCTGTCATCCCCCCTTAAAGTGGGTACCTCCTTTGTGAAACAAGGAGTAAAATGAAACTTTCTTTACCACTTTATTTCCCTTTCATACTCCATCAAATAACATAACAAGATGACAGGCTAAGAAGGTTTGGTCACCCCATAAAAAGCCCAAACTAACACCACCACCACCACAAAAAAAAAAATCAAAGACACCCACAGTTAGTAAATAACTTATCAATGTTAACTTGGAAATTGTGAACAGAATTGGAGCTAACCACCCACTCAGGCAAACCATTCCACTCATTAACAACTCTTTGCAAAAAGCTTAAATGCCGAATATCTAACCATGAGAACTCTTCGGTCAACTTCAAACTGTTACCATGTGTCACATGAGGATTAGCTGAAACATGCAAGAAATCATAGGAAGTCAAAGCATCACTACCACATAAGAATTTCAAAACCTAAATCGTATCGCCACATACTCTTCTCAACTCAAGCATGGTCAAAGCAAGAATTCGTTACCCAGATTCATAAGAGAGATTCCTTACTTCGGGAATAAGTCTAGTGGCTCTTCACTGAACCTGCTCCAAAATCAACTTAACCTTCTCATAAAAGGAACTCCAAGCCTGAATAGCATACTCAAGGTGAGGCTTCACTAACTGCTTATATAAATTAAGAAAATAAAATGATATGCAATGATATAAATTAATCTACTCTTGTCTCACCTTGCATTTCTTGTCTTTGAGAGGCTTTTCTTAGGGTTATCCCCCAGGCAAAATGAAGAACACACTGCAGATGATCCCAGACTGGGCTGACGTTCTTACCACTGGAAGACACAGGTTCCATGGATGTAACCGCTTTATGGATATCTGGCAAGTATTGTGGGTCTTGCAAGATGGGCATCTCCTCTTGTTCTGGTGATAAGAATCAAATCGAGTCAGTGGTCAAGCAAGTCTATCTTATATAAAAGAGGACTTTGTAAGAAACAAAATGGAGAAGAAAGCATTCAAAAATCTTATTCTGTTATGGAAATATTTCAATTTAAAATTTGGTGCCATTTGTGTAGTAATGACTAAAATCAGATTAATTGTGACATCAGAGCCTCAAATTCCTCAAAGTCTTTATGTATTCTATCATATTTTATCCTGCTATTTTGAGGCTCAAAAGCCATAAGATGTCAGGAAAGCAGTAAAACAGAATCTAGTAAGGGTAATTATAATGCACCACCTGAAAAATAATTCACATAGTAACAAAGCTATCAAAATTTCATTAGGACACATTAACAATTGTTAAGAATGTGAGGATGAGGGCGCAAACCTTCCATTGCTGCACTGGTCAGTCATTTCTACACAGATAAGACAAGAGTTTTAAACTTGGATATCTCCTTAACAGAATAAGATATTGATGTAGTTTCTACAACACTTTGTTTCTGTCAAAGTCCTCTTTCACATAAGATGACCGTGCTTTGACCGATCAAATTTTCCTTTAAGCATTCAATTCCTGAGATAACATAAATAAAAGTAATCAAATTTTCCATTTTGACCATACGTCTAACTGTTATGAAAATGATTTAAAATTTCTTAGTACGAGTTTCATATAACACCCAGTAAGACCAGACTGCATAGAAGATCTTCTGCGCTAATTTTTGATTGAGAGAAGTTATTTTCATGATTTTGGTGCACACTTGTAATTCTAAGCGCACACTTTTGATTCCAGGTGCACATCTTTGATAAATTTTAGTTTTCTTTATTAAAAGGTTTAGAAAAGTAAAGTTCTTGGTAGCCTTGCAACTTCAGCCTTTTGTTAAATAGTTTTGTATTATTTCCACTATCAAATATATGATTATTGATGCACATTTTCTAGATATAGGTAAACATTTTGTAAAATCTTGGCGCACATTTTTTAGATATTGAAACACATTTTGAGTCCAAAAGTTATTCTCCGCGCACGCTTTGCAAACTATGCAGTTTGGCAGTAACATACATATATTTCAAAGAAAAAACATATCTTTCAAGATTTATAAAGATGACACAAAAAAAAGTACCATCAACTTTATTAACTGTAATAAGCTTCCACTGTCTAATATATTTCCCATATCCAAATACAAAAATGACATGCAAACATTGAAACTTCAGTTTCACCATGGACCATCAGACCAGAATTGAAGTATATGTTGTAAGTCGTTGGACAACAATAAGTAATAGAGATAATAGAGAGGTATGGCCAATAATAAATAACAAATTTCCATAATAATACCTATTAATTTAGAAACTGAACTATGGTCAATTTTCAGCCATGTTAATGTAATAAATTTGCTTATTTTCATGGTGTTTATGATTACAAAACAAAAATTACCAATATAGGTTAAAACAAACCAGAACTACAGTCAACTTTCATTCATGTTGATGAATTTTTTATCTATTTTTAGAGGTTTTTTATCATTAAAAATTTCAATTTATCAATCAATTAAAAAATGAACTTTAGTTAACTTAATCAATGTTAATCTGATATTTTTGCTTACTTTTCATTGTTTTTAACATTATAAAACAAAAATTACGAATAAATTATTGAAAAAACCTGAACTACGGTTAATTTTCATCAATGCAGATGGATTGTTTTTCTCTCTTGTGTTTCCATGGTTTTTATCGCTAAGGAGGGAATCTCGTCTAAGATAATTGCTTGACCTGTCACCAATAATCCCATAAATACTAGTAACGTCACTTCCGCGGCGGTAATATGACTGGCTTGTCGGTGATTGTGTAAATATTTCAACCAATCAGAAGCATTGGATTGTAGTGTAGTTTTATCTCACGTTGACCAAAATCTGGTCTTTAAAAAATGATTTCCCAATAAATTAAAAAGCCTTGATGTGATTTTCTCTTATTTTTTTGTTTTTATCATTTCAAAGCAATTTGAATATTTGGGAATGACATCATAATAACATGGGTAATTTTTACCAACCAGTTTGTTAGAGAAAATAAAGCAGTTAACCATAACAGCCAGTGTAAAATTGGCCACCTTTAGAGGCCCAAATCTTTACGTTTTTGGGGTATTTGTGCAAAAAATTGTTGTAAATTTGGGGAAATATCATAGAAAAGATATTTTCAGAGTTTGAAAACAAATGCATTGTGTACAAATCATTGCAAGTTTTCAAAATGTCCTGAATGTTCAAAATACCCGGATGACCGATTACTTAAATTTATGAAGTTGGGCCTCTTACCCTCACCATCCTCTCTGAGGAATTCATCGTAATCAATATCTATTGAGTAGAGGCAGGCCATGAGAAGAGTCAACGTTACATCATCAAGACTGCCATCAGGATTGGTAGCAGCATTCTTTTTCAGATGACTAAGGAGATCTAAACAGTCTTGACGAGACAATGGGGTTTGGCAAGACCATGTCCACAAACAGAGTGCCAATGACTTACGAATAGCTGTCAGGAAGCTGTGTACCTAGACAATAAAAAAGTATGTGCATTACGAAAACAGTTAAAAAATGGATCGTAATAAATACAAAATATATCAGTGATATATCAAATTTAATTCATAAAAGTGCTGCAGGGTGAACGATATCTAGACAAATATCTTACAAAAGGGGAGATTTACTTGAATTTCCTTCCTACAAATCACTGTGTCTTTCATCTAGAGGGTACAGTAACATTTCTGGCGTATCTGAGACAACATAAAAACATTTCTTCATCATATCTTACTTGGAGTTACATCATGCGAAGGTAAAAATTGGATATATGTCAAATTAAATCTAATACATAAGGAACTATAGTGAAACATACCTTATTCGGTATAACTATACCTTATTCGACGTAATAAGCGACCATGCTCTAGTAAGGGCCCACCCAACATTATTTAATGATAACGTATCCCAACATCAATACACAATAAATGCCTCTTGTTTTGGATATTGTTTTTCTCAGCATAAGAGATAATTTGAAAACTTAACATTGGCCCCTACTTAAGTTTTGTGACATGAATTGCGTTTTTTAGGCCGACCATCCCGATGGTTTTGTGGTGGTTATTGTAGGGTAACAACCAGTTCGTGTACAGTGCTAGTGTAATTTGTTAGAACCAGTTAGGAAGACACTTTGGTGGTCTACTAAGTGCTAGCGGTTATCATACATGTTTACAGATTAGGCCCTGGAACACAACTGGTTATCATGACATTGACTTGGTTGTTGATGTTATGTCATAGTGTTCTTATTAGGATAGCATTGTTACTAGCATAATTGGTGGTAAAAATTATGTGCAGCACAGTTCTATTACGTTGAATACGATATTTACCTCATGCCTATGTCTGGCATCGCCTAGTGCCTTCTCTCTGCTCAGTTTGCTCAGCTCTGCAATTACATCCAACTGTTCCAGGTTATTCAAAATCTTCTTTGTCAATCCATTCGCCATCAAATCATTGGTAAAATCTGTCACGAGGTTAATGACCTCGTCCTCCAGCTCAAATGTCCATGCTCGTCCTCTCCGGGCCTTAAGGTTTTGAGAGGTAAAATAAGTTAAAATGAGAATGTATTAAAATTTAAGTGCAAATAAAAGAGTAGTCAACTTGTTACGCTTAATTGTGAACCGTATGAATTCATTTCTTAATTCTGGAATCTTTCGCTTGCTTCTAACAGTTTAAAACACAATTTCTGACTTATCTCATACTCCAAGCGGCAGTATTCTTTAAATAAAGTAAGGTCTATTGATATAAAACAAATATCATATTTGTGACAGGATGAGACTTACTTTTTAATTCCACTATTTTTTTCTTCTAATATTATTGCGTGATGATGCTATTTCAATGTGATGCATATATAAATAGTGAAGTGCTACCACCATGGGAACAGCAACTGGTCTGTGGCATATAATGAGTATATAAAATATGAACACTTTATTCCAACATTAAATAGTAGGTAAACCCCCCCTCTAGTTCAAGAGCAGGCAGTCCATTTCCTATTCTATCAAAAGAACTAGGAAAACGAAATGTTCAGTGCTTTCCATTTCATTCAACGATAAGCATTCTTATAGTTTGGAGCTGAATAGTCTTCTTGTCTGTTCTCTTACATTAACTTTAAATAGCTGATAACTGGTTGCTTCAACGAACAGTTCTCAATAGCTTTGTTAACAATTAGCGATTAATCACTAATCGCTCACAACTCTTCAAAACGTTAGTAAAATTAAAAACGATTAATAGTGGGCGTTTCATATGGGTGGCCTAGTGTACAAGCTAGAACTATGGGCAGCTCTAAATTTCAACTAATTGGTGGGGCTCTTCAAAAACTAAACTGGGGTATGTCTGTACTGTAAATAAAATATTTTGTAACAGCATGTCAGACCAGGGAGGTGACACTTCAGCAGTGCTAAGTAAGACCCAAAATGGCATCATTTCTTGCTGATACTTTATTTCTATACCTGTTTGAAGGTCATGTACTCCCAGGATCTTTATTTTCAGCTAGTTTTTTCAGCCTTACGGATAATTTTAAGACATGATATTTGCATTTTGGTGAGATTATTGGCATATTCGTTTTCCGAAAATGCGTGGTCTGTTTGTGTGAGAACTACCAGTTTCATGAAAATTTATTTGAACATTTAAAAGATTTTTTTTTAATACAATTTTCAGGTAAAGATTGGTTGCGATTGATCGCTAAATGCTAAGAAATTTTGGCGATTAAATGTTTAGTGAATTCATCGCAAATCAACACCACTAGTACTCAATAATTTTTTGGAAACCTTATTCCATTCCTTTTCCCAGTATATATGGAAACCTTATTTAACTCCTTTTCCAGTATATATGGACACCTTATTCCACTCCTTTTCCCAATATATATGGAAACCTTATTCCACTCCTTTTCCCAGTATATATGGAAACCTTATTCCACTCCTTTTCCCAGTATATATGGAAACCTTATTCCACTCCTTTTCCCAATATATATGGAAACCTTATCCCACTCCTTTTCCCAGTATATATGGGTTAATCCACTTCTTTTCCCAGTATTATGGAAACCTTATTCCACTCCTTTTCCCAGTATATATGGAAACCTTATTCCACTCATTTTCCCAGTATATATGAAAGACATTTTATGTAACCAATACATCCATATGTGTTTAAAAAAAAATAAACGACCAATGGTATGAAGTTTGTAAATTCTTTGCTAACCTGAATAAGGAGTTCCAGGGAACTGAAGAGACTTGCTCGTCCATCATAGTACAGCAACACAGCAACAAGTCCACGTGAAAGACCGGGGAATTTAGGCTGCTCTTGTTCTCCTGAAAAGAATAATACATTATGCAGTGATTTAATCAAGCAGTAAATTTAACCATAAATGTATTATAAATTAAAGGCACATGGACAAATAGAGATTTTATATTCACCAAAAAGGGTAGGTTGGGGGTAAATTATAATTATCCTTCCAAGATTCTGTTTTGCTACTTTCTTGAAGTATCCAATGGTTTTTAAGCCACAAAATCAAAGGACAAATATGATAGAATACATAAAGACTTTGAGGAATTTGAGGCAGTGACATCACAACTAGTCTGATTTCAGTCGTTTCTACACAAATGATACCAAGCTTCAAAATGAATAACTTCTGAAGGGAATAGGCTTTTTAAATGCTTTCTTCACTATTCATATCCTGTGAAGTCCTTTTTCATATAAGATGGACTTGCTTGACCACTGAAAGGATTTCAATTTTTATGACCAGGGATATACAAGTTTTCCTATGCAGCCTAACACTAATGACTTCTATGAATGCCATTTCAAGTGTGGCCTATATGACAATGATAGCAACAAAATGGGTGAAGAATGTTTCCCAAAACTTGATTCCCAAAAAGTTCTAATAGCTTTGGGTGACTGAAATCACAGAGTCATATTCTCTAACACTCTTTAGTCTTAATTGGAAGTATTGTATTAAACTATTCGACTGTTTTAACTACATTTTAAAGGAATATTCCGTGAAATTTTATTTAAATATATTTTATAGAGGACAATAAAAGAAAATTATTGGTGAAAAAACCAAGTTAATATCTTATTCCTACAAGTTATTGAATTTTAAAGATTTTTCTTATCTACATAAAAGAGATTGTTGCTAACTCATGAGTCTAAGTCATGATTATGATGTCATCACAGCACTAACTGCGCTATTCTTGATGTATTTCTTTAAAAATTATTCTTGTATTTTCTGATATGAATTAAGAACATTTTTTCCTCAAAAATTATTAAGAATAATTATTAGGTGTAGAATTAAATTGACAACAATGTTTTCCAATCTGTTCTTGTAACTTCTATTTAAATTCTGAAAAATTGGTGATTAGTTTTAAACAAAATAGATAAAGATTAGTATAGGAAGTGCTGTGATGAGATTATAATGACTTATGACTCAGTACAAAAATCATTTTCATGAGGGCAAGAAAAACTTTAAGCTCAATAACTTCTAGTAATGAGATATAAACATGTTTTTTTTTTTTTTTTTCTAATCTCTTTCTTAAATTGTTTTCTATCAGATACATAAAAATCAAATTCCATGGGAATACTCCTTTAAAGAGTAAATGTCAATATGATAAACAAGAGAAACAAGATATCATCATGGAAATGACTTCAATTTTTGTTTCCATGTGCTTTACTTGTGAATCTGGGCAAGAATTTTAGCTGTATTCTCACCCAGATCTGGAAAAAACTCTACGGTTCTAGCGATCATAACCTCGGGAAAATCGGGAATTCGCAGGAAGAGAAAAAAAAAAAAAAAAAATCTTTTATTTTTGGGGGGTTTAGATTTTTGAGTAAACAACAGTATATGTGGTAAACAAGTTCTTTAAAAACCCCATGTAAGTGTACGAAGAAAAGTACATTAAATTGTAAAAGAGGGAAAGATGTATTAACTGCATCAATATTATTTCTGTTGCAATTTTTCGTAAAGAAAATTTACGACATATTTGAATTTTCAAAATGTGGGAAATTTTATAATTAATTACAACTCTGTTCTCACTTCACCTTGAAGTACACAAAATTTGGGTTTGAGACAAAACTAATTTCCACTGCTTTCCTTCTGTAACCTGAGCTACACAGAGCAAACAATTAACCTGTCTAAGATGATTGACAGCTTTTCCAACCAATCATCACATGAATTTGCCTAGCAGCATCATTCCGTATAAGATATGACCAAATTTTTTGAAAATCGTCAGGCCTTCGTCTTAAACCAATTTTTTATGTATACAAATAAGCTTGCACGGTTTTGCTCTGACGTGAAACCGGTAGGTTTGCAAAACAAAAACTGGTTTTACCCAGAAAACTGGTTTTTCACCCATAATGTACATGTAACAAGGCTTTGAACATTAGGTGCATAACTGCGCTGTTATATGATAGCAGATAATGATGTTTGTATTACAGTATTTTCTGTAAATAATGTTAAAAATGATAACGGAAGCATTGATAAATAAAATGTATTAATAAACTTTAATGTTGTTTGCGAGTAAAGTGAATTTATTACCCATCCAATGATGCCAATTTTACCCCTTTGTCAGTCTAGTTCCGAAAGGCATTCATTAAACAGTTCCCGATGTCCCAAGCAAGTTTCGTAAAAAAGTTGTGATAAAGGCCATGTTGACAGGCAACCTACATGTATATACCCTTATTTGCTCACGATTTCTAATTCATAGTTATGATTTCAATTTTCTTTCATGTAAAAAGAAACAAAATTTGTCAGAGAGTTGCAAAACAGATACAAATTAAGCCACTAAATGCAACATCTTACGATGCAATGCTAGCCAATCCTATACTTGATCACGCAGTACAATTGTTGCTGATTTGCATATAACCTTGGCAGGAAAATCTTACAGTTCAGATCCAACTCACTTAATACTAATTATTTCTTTGAAACATTAACCATGGCCAGGACCGTGGCTCCTTTTGAAAAATACATATACTTCAACCAAATAAACCTCATAAATCATGCATACTGTACCTCTGTTATTTTTCAAGTGCTTTAAATCATTCTTGCTATGCTTTTACTTAAAATTGGACCCGTTTGTGCATCGCGATGGCATTTTCAATTATACTTAAGCCATCAATGGTTCCCGCCCTATAGCCTTATAATGGTGTTCACCTTCTTCAATGTGCTATAAAAATGCGCAAACGAGAGTGTCATAAGGCAGAAAAAAATGCCCGCTAATGAAAAGTAGTGTCCCACTCCCAGTCCCACCAAGTTTGTATTTTCTTTATTCAAAATGCAAAATAAAAGTGTATTATCTGCAATTGCCATACAAATAATACAATAGGTGATTTTAATACATCATGATTAAAAATTAAACTGAATTACATTGTATTCCGTACTTAAACCGGACCTTGTTTCAGCAAGGAGCTATGAAAACATTTCATTTTAAAACACAGGTCAACCCAAACCCAAGTAAAAGCAAACTATGAAGATAAGATTTAGTTCAACATTGATTTGAAACATAACAATAATGATAGGCAATATTTTAATCACTCAAAATTGTATAAAACAACAAAGCACATCTGTATTTGACACTCTTTGTACTTTCTACATGTGAAACGATATGCAGAGATAATATTATTCATTTATGCATACCAACAGGCTATTATTTACAGCGTCCGCAAAAATATATATAACTCGCTCCACTTCGAACCAATGAAATCATTTCAGCTTGTACCCCCAAGCGAATCACACGTGCCATGGGTCAAGTACATACAACACTTGATTGGAACGTAAGATGCAATTTAGAGGTGTCGTGACATATCGATTATCTCGATATCTCTTTTTCCATGACATGAAATATGCCTCTCGTGACATATCGTGATACCAAAAACTAATACTCAACTAAGAAATTTTCGAGCAACTAGACTACGCTACTTCTACATTACAATTCTAACATTACGGTACTAAATCTAAAAGTCAAGTTTAGGCTATCAAAAATGTGCAAAATAATCGTGAAACATAAAACCAACTAATTAAGAATCATGCTCCGTCACCACACACTGGTACGCGCCGATGTAAGTCAGCAAAAAGAACAAAAAATTGGTCCAGAATGTGCCACTCGGGCTCTCACTTCGATAATTCACGTTTACGTTGGCTGAATTACCAAACATGTGCATGATGAACATAAGTCACGCAATCATGTCGTCTGCTAGATCTGCTAATCGTTTTTTCTTGTGTTCATCATGGAGTAAATTGTAACTCCATGATCATATAACGTTGGTGATATTTACAATTTGTGCAGTGAGTCAGTTTTCTTGAAAAGTATCGCGATACTACAATTTATCGCGACATTTTTCTAGACGATAATCAATATGTAATAGAGCCATGTCATGACAGCACTAATTCAATTGCTAGTACTATTATGAGTAAAGAATTCAGGGGAATGGAAGAATTTTTTTAAACAAAATGCATGAAGTCTTTGGTTCTTTGTAAATCTACGTTATGGCCAATTTGTGTGATTTTGTGGATTTTTAGACCTAAATATTATGTTTTACCTATTTGTATTATTATTAATAAGCTAAAATCCTAGAATTATGGTATATGGAGTAATAGTTTCACAAATATCGGAGCTATAGACTGGATAATTGGTTTTTGATAGCATCTTCAATATGTCATTTTGTGATGCAATTTCATGTAAACTGATAAAAATGACCTTCAGGTACATTTTGGAGAGGCCAAATTAGACTTTTATTCATGTTATTTAGCAGGAATTGTATTTGTTTCTTTGAATGTATTAAGTGTACTACATGTACATATACAAAACATTTCAGATCTCTACTGTCAAAAACAGAGACAAAATTCTGCCTAAAAATGCATATCCACCCTAAAAAATGTCTAAAAATAGCAAATTTAAGTGATTTTGTTGATTTTTGGAATTCAATTTGATTAAATTATACGATTTTTACAATATACCAATAACAAGTTTTATTCTGATGAATATGGTGCTAGATGTATCCAAATGATCAATTTCAGAGCCCTGGTGTTGACAATTCATTAAAACATTTGACTCCAAAAATAGGAATTTAAGAAAAATTGTCTCCTTTATTTTTAAACCAGGCTGATATTGAAGAAATACTTTTGAACAATATGCCTAAATATCTACCAAAATCAAATTTAAAGAAAATCAAAAGGGGTTATTTTGAGTTATGGGGCCACAAACACACCCCCAGGAGTGGGATATTGGGGTACCCCCAGGGGTGGGGTATTGGGGTACTCCCAGGAGTAAGATATTTGGGTACCCCCAAAGGTGGGGTATTGCAGACCTGCCAACCTTTAGGATCACCAAACAGTATTCTGGAACTACAAAAGTTGTATTTTTGATAAAAAAATTGTACTCTTCAAACAAAATGTACAAAACAAAGGTTTTCTGTGGCTGAAAAAAATTACCATTATCAAAGCCATATTTAATTATCAATATCACTCACGAAATTACCGCTTAATACAAATTACAACATGCTTGAAACACTGTTAAAACTGCGTGTATTACAATTTACACATGTAACGTTAGTTACCGGACCACATGTTTCGTTTGTATATAGGCACCGTGACAATCATTCATCTCTCGTATGCAACGTTCTGATTGGCTACACTCAGACGAAAAATTGTTGTTTACATCCCATGCACCAATCACGGATGCCCTAGCTTAAGGTAGGTTGCATTATGCATAATTAAGTTGTAGACTACACTTTTTGGCGGCAGCCACAAATGAATCTGATTCGGTTAAGTCGGCAAAACGTACAATCGTATTCTCAACATTTTCCCGTATTAAATACAGCAAAATCGTACTAGTTGGCAGGTCTGGTATTGTGGTACCCCAGCCCCCTCCCAAAAAAAAACAATACCGTGAACTATAGTTCTTATTAAGATTTTTAAGGCTTAGAATCAATTAATCTTTCTTTCTTTAGAAACTTTGTATTTTCTGCAATTGCAATCCCTTAAAAATGTTGGTCAAAATTTGTCCAAAAAATGTAAAATGAATATTTTTCATTTTTCAAAGGTCCCTTTGGGCCCAGACATATATCCACCCCCAGTTGTTTATTATTTTTCATATTTCTGGGTAATAATCTCTATTAGTTGGAGAGAAAATGCTTAAAACAATTGTCTTATGGAATTATGATACCTCAAAAAGGCTTAAAAATGAAATATTTAGGTCCATTTTTCTTATGTTTTGGGGGTGGGGTCTTTGGCAGGCCAAATTTTGAAAGGTAAGTACACTATTGACCTAATACTTGGTAGAACTGCATAACGGTTGGTTTGCTTTGCACCTAAAAAAATTGCCCAAATCCAAGTCGATGGCTTGACAAGCTCTGGTCCATCTTATATGGAATGACCCAGAAACACAATCTGCGTGACTAAAGGGGGCAAACATCCTACGCAGTAATGGTACAGTACAGCTACTGTAGCTAGCGGCGTGCTCTTGTTGTCAATGTATATACTGTAGAAAACAAATTTCTGCACACAAAGGCTGAGTGACGGCACAATGGTGAACAAAAATTGCACTACGGGCTTTGTTAATCCAATTCCCATTATCCAGAACAGTTAGCAAATGGAATTTTGTTTATTCCTTTCGCTAAAAACTTGAAAGATCCAGATAAGTGCCATAAATGGATCATAACTTGTGGAAAGTTGAATGAACTTCTAAATGTCAATGCATCGGTCATGCATGATTGCGGATTTAAGGTTCGTTTGCCCCACCTAGGTACCGCGTTGCTATGGTGGGCGTGACCTATTTCATAACCTGGAAAGGTTAATTGTGGCACACAAGGTAAAAGTCTTAAATTATTCTTCAAGGGATGATCACAAAAGATTAATTGAATGGAAATAAAGAAACTCATACAATTCTGATGATTAAATATTCTTTTGTCAAATATTGTAACAAATTTGAGATTAAATCACTTAAATCTACTAAAACCTTACCAGCCAATAGCAACTCCATTGCTGTGAATTCATTTAAGTCAAATAGGTCGCTCACTATAAGGGCTTCCTCTATCACATCTTTGGGTAAGGTCTGTTGCCCTTGACGACCATCCAGGACAATGCCTTCTGTGTGGGCTTTCTTCAGTTGCTCTCTGCTTTGTGCATTTTTGGCCTATAGGTGAGACAAAAGGATTCCTTCTCTTGAGCACACAGTAGCAACTATATTTCAAATTCCAAAAAGGGTTTTACAATTCAAAAACTTTAAATCATAAACTTTTCCATTGAATGAGAAAAAACTTATGCTTCCTGTACTAGTGCATTATTTCATGTAAAAAATTCATCCTTTTTTTCACACAAAAAATATACATGGATTTGACTTCTATACAGCCTGGTTTCAACATGTTTAAACTTTACCACATGTAGCATTTGTAAAGGCCCCAAACCCGATCCACCAACTCTCCTTCCAATATTGTCCAAGTGTGTTCTCAATTAACCTCTCTGGGTTTGATGATTGACAGCTTTTTTAACCAATCACCGCATCAATTTGCCTAGCAACAAAATTTGCGTAACTAAGCGGGGCAAACATCCTATGTGGTACTACAGTACAGCTAGCTAGCGGTGCACGCTCATGTAGTCAATGCAATTTACTGTACAAAACAAATTTCTGCACACAGACTGAGTAACAACAAAATGGTTAACAAAAATTACGCTTAAAGGCTCATTGCAGGCTTTGCAAATCTAATTGCTATTACCCAGAACAGTTAGCAAATTAATTTTGTTTATCCCATTTGCTAAAAACTCTAAAGAGGGAGAAGTGACATAAATGAATCAAAGCTTGCAGCAGGCCTCCCAAACATCTTATTGTCAATGCATTGGTCGTACACGATTGCGGATTTGAGGTTTGTTTTTCCCACTTAGTTACTGCGTTGCTATGGTGGGGTGTGGCTTAGTCTGTAACTCAGAGACATTAATTGAATAAGAGCTTGTAATCAGACCCCCTGCAGGTGATGAAATTCACCAACAACAAACACCAGATCTGATTACAATCACTTGATCAGATTGATACTTATCGAAGAGTAGGTTCAGAGGTCAAGCAAGTCTATCTTATATATGAAGAACTTCAAAAGAAACAAAATGGTGAAGAAAGCATTCAAAAATTGTATTCCATTCGGGAGATATTTAGGTTTGAAGTTTGGTATCATTAGTGTAGAAAGGACTGAAATCAGACTAGTTGTGATGTCGCTGCCTCAGATACCTCAAAGTCTGTATGTATTCTATCATATTTTGTCCTTCAATTTTGTGGCTTTTAAACCATTGGATATGTTAGAAAATACGGATAATTATAATTTAACACCTGAAGAAAGTTTTGGGGAAAATAATTGAAAAAGGATAAAAGTTGAATTTATTTTCTTTAAAATACATAAACAATTGTTAAGAATGTGAGAAAAAGGGCATCAACTTTCCATAGTACACTTACTACACCAGTCATTTCTACAAAGATAAAACAGAACTTTAAATTTGAATATCTCTATCACAGAATAAGATTTTGATAAGAATAAGATTCACAATTTTGTTTCTTTTAAAGTCCTCTTTTATATAAGATAAAATTGGCTTGACTATTGAACTAATCCTTTAAATATCTCCCTAACAGAATAAGATTTGGAATGATTTCTTCACTGTTTTGTTTCTTTTGAAGCCCTCTTTCATATAAGATGGACTTGCTTGACCCCTAAACTAATTCTTTTAATAACTCTTTAACAGAAAAAGATTCTTGAACGGTTTCTTCACAATTTTGTTTCTTTAAAAATCCTCTTATATAAGATGGACTTGCTTGACCCCTGAACTAATCCTTTAAAGATCAGTCTGGAGCAGGCCATCAGATCCACAGATGAGATTCTCAAGAAATGTGTGTGAACGCAGATTAGTTACCTGCAATCACGTTAGTTGTGCAATATCCTGAACATTATAATTTGTTTATTTCGCACGAACAGGTTTTTTAGGGGTGGATTTTTCAATGAACACCTTTCGATTCACTTATGCCCCATGATCAGATCGTCTGTAGTGAGTCTAACCGCAAGCTTGCATCCAAGTGAGAACACACGAAATTGCTTTTTCTACAATCATTGAGCAAGGTTACTGTCACAGAATCATGATCCGCAAATAAGTAAGAACGCAGCCTCAGTGTGATGGACTCACTGATAGGCGAACCATGTACAAACACTGAACATATAGAATAACTTACTGGGTTCTGTAAGAGTGATGTGAAGTCTACTTTGTGCTTTCTTAATGCTGCTTCTAGGTCATTGAAAACTCCAGGGTTCAGCTGTGAAATAGCACCTCTGACAATATACGATAGCTCCTTAAATGGACTCCAAAGGCTAGAACCTGTAAGCGATAGAAGAGAAAAATTCAAGTGCAGATCAACAACAGCAGCTCAAATTCAAAGCAACAAGTATTAGTAGTCCTACTAAGTACAGTACATCCTAGTTGGTAGGGATATCTATAAACAATGCCCACTCAAATTATAGGCCATACTTGAAATGGCAACCATAGGGGTCATTAGTGTTAGGCTGCATAAGAAAAACCTCAAATTTGGTTGAATTTTGATTCTTATGTAAAAACTCTTATATCCCTGGTCATGAAACCTTCAGAAACGATAAGACAAATTCCTTAACAATTAATTCCCTGCAAAAATATTAAAACACGATCTTCCTTTTGGTGCAAAGGTGGGAAAAATTTGAAGCTATTCTGAAAGCCATGTTAGAGTTTAAACAGCCTTTTTTTTTTTTTTTTTTTATTCAATAAGATAGTAATTAACAAATGACTAAATAATGGTTAACATATTGTTGCAAGGATATTTTCACCCCAAATTTAAGATTTGTTGATAATTAGATATAGTGTAATTTAAGTTGATTTTGGTTATACAAAAACAACTGAAGTTTTATTTTCAAGGCCTCAAAAAGTGTCTCAATTTTTCCCTACAATATTTTGCGCCTAAATATGTAAGTGTTTGAATATGTTTTGCAGGAAATGGATTGTTAAGGAATTAAAATTGCAATTTTTAAGTGTTTCATGACCAAAGGGAGTTTTTAAATATACGATATATAATTCTTTAAATATACCATTTTTTTCACTGACAACATTTTTTTGTTTATATAATTTTATCAAAGTTTTGATAAAAAAAACTGTGTGAGAAAACAAATAAATAAAACATCAAGAAATGTTTAGATTATATAATTCAACTTTATAAGTATAATCTTAATTTTTTCCTCAAATAATCTAAACCATATTATGCACTTGTCAGTTGTATGACTTACCCCTACTACCCCCGGCAATGTCAGTCAAAGGGGAGTCATTGAAATATGAAAGAGTGACTCACAAGTGCGTCATTGTACCAAATTGTCTTTTTGTGTGCAAAACAAATAAATAAAACATCAAGCAATGTTTAGATTATATAATCGTACTTTGTAAGCTTGTCAGTTGTATGACTCACCCATACTACCCCCGGCAATGTCAGTCAAAGGGGAGTCATTGACATATGAAATAGTGATTCACATGTGCGTCATTGTACCAAATTGTTAGTCACCAGAGTGGCTGTGAGGTGGGTCAATTAGCTTCAGACCCATTGACTTTGTACAGAGGTGATTGATTTAGGATAAGTCATTTCACAAAATATGTCAGTCACCTAAGTGACTGAGTGGTGCGTCAATATATGTTTTGTCCACCCACTTTGGTGCGATGACTTGCCTTGACCAGGGATGTAGGGGTGAGTCACACAATTGACAAGTGCATTACCCCTGCTAAAATGTTATAGCCCCAATGGCAGTGTTTTGAACTTTGACCATACTTTGGAGAGCCTGTCAGACAATTTTTACGGAAAGAGTCCAAAATACTTAAATAAAGGTAACTAAAATCAGTTTTTGAAGACATAGATGGGCTTCAAACATTGATTCTAATCATTGTGGGCAATAAAAAGGGTAAAATGGTTTCCTTTTCACAAAGATCTTAAAACTGAAATTTTCCTATACAGTACTTTTAACACCTTGCTTAAAACAGTACAGGAGGGTATAGGATTTTGTAGGACCCTCGTCGGCCAGCCATCACTAAAAGCAGCCATACTACACGGCTGGCATCAGTCCGACCGTACTACGGGAGTAGGCCTACTACCAGGGAGGCTGGGGCTCGACCAGGTTTTCAAGAAAGCAAAAATCAACAAAATCCGAGGTTCTTCCTATGCAGGTAACAATGTCTAATGTTATTACTGACTCAGTGACTGAAGACTGCAGTGTGGTGTAACAATAAGACATAGCCTAGCCTAGAACAGCAAGTTCTGCATACAGTGAGTATTGAATCGACACTGTGACTCGTGAGTGACACACTGAGAGTGATTGAGTGACACTGGTTCATGTGCCATGTTAGCCTAAGCTTAATATTGCACTAATTACACAACGTTAGGCTTACTATACTGTCGCTTCAGGGTTAGACTCCAGAGACCATTTTCAAACATAATCAAGGAAATCAAGCTGTTTTTGAACAAAAAAAATTCCTAAAATAATAATACCATTACTGAAATGAAATCTTATAAAATATAGTACAAATACTATTTAAAGAACTCTTTTGTTCCTTTCACATACCTAAATTTTCCGCCATTTGGATTGAAACGGTCATTCAAATGTTACCGTAATTTCCCGTCCGTAACCCACGTACGTAGGAACTCTTGACGTCTCTGGTTCTGGTTATTATTCAGTCGGAAATCTGACCTCACTTGACCTCAGAATTTCATTCAAATTGGGCGTCCGCAAAAAACTGAATCGTAATTTTCAACCTAAATTGCGGTCCTAAATTATTGTAAAGAAATTCGTACCGTAAACATAAAAATATCCAGGTGAAACTTACTCTTCAATATAGCTAAAAGGTTTATTTACGCTGTTACGAATTATTTAAGTCAGGCATTTAGAATTCGCTCTGTACCAAGCCCCGAACTTCAAGATTTTACGTGTGTGCTTAAACATACGAGAGCAAAAATTGCGATAAAATTGGTCGTTTATACATAATCTCTTCATGAACTTGCATGATTTTTCGCATGACTATAGATACACAAATTTGAATTAACTTCAGCTAGAAAAGATATCAAAAGCACTTCTAATACGCTGTGTAACAGGTTATTTGTGTGGCGTATTTACGTTGAATGGCCGCCATCTTCTTTTACAGACGTAAACCTCCTGAATATGCATTAGATAATGACGTCACATGCCAAATAAGGGCATAATGTTGAATAAGCCCAAATTACCACGAACTCGAGAGTACAAAACTTATTTTGTATTTCCCAAAGCATTTATAGCCCTTCGAGAGTTATACAGGCAGACATTAGATGATAATTGCCAGTGGGCTCGGAGCAAGGATTCCAAAAATAAAATTATCTTAAATCTTTTTTTATAGCAGTCACAATATGGGCGCCCTTGGTTTCCTAGTTGCAGGTTTTGTTTTGTGAACTTCAAGAAAGAGAATTTATCCATCCTTAAACTTTGCCTAAACATTCCCCAAACTGAAAACTGCCAGAAGCACTCCATGTTGGGGGTATAGAGGTGGGAAAAGGGACAGGTGGAATTTAGGGAGGGAGATGCTCCCCAAATACTTTCAGTGGAGGTGCAAAGCCCTGGTTTTTAATGACACCTAGGCAAGTAGTGTCGTGGGCAGGCTGACCCGAGGGAAGGGGAAAGAGGCTGGCCGAGAGGGGAAATAGGCTGGCTGAGAGGAGAAATAGGCTGGCTGAGAGGGGAAATAGGCTGGCTGAGAGGGGAACGAATAACTAATTGCCTGGATAGCTTGGGACGTATATAAGATCGAGGGAATTGGGTAAGGGGGATTCAGAAGCCGAGGATGATTTTTTTGCCCCATATCAGATCTTTTGGGGCCCTGAAATGTAACTGTAGGCCTGGGCCCATGCAATCTTCTCAGCAGGTCTTGTGTTGGGGACAAAATCTCATGAAAAATGGGCACATGGTAAATAATTTGGAACAACCGCTTGTACGTCCTTAAGTCTGGGATTCCCAACCTGCCACATACATAAATTCTCAGGGGGTGTGATCAGTGTTCATAAATGTCATGGACCAAATTAATTCTTATGTGCCTGATTTCTCTTGAAATTTCATAACAATTTTCTTGGAGGGGCAGAAAATGCATTGTTCCCTCTAAATCGGAGAAAGGATCCTTTCGCCGCCCTCATGTTCGACACAATGGCAAAGGAATCATGCCCTGGGTTCCAACCTTATCTACATCCCAAGAAATATAAGTTTTTGCCATTTTTCGTCCAGATCCAGTTACCGTCTGCAGAAAAATAAACTCCTTCAATGGTCTGGAACATGCTTCACGCCCATTATTGTGTATCATCTTCAGAAAAATTGACTCCACTACCATTGTAGTATACTCCAGTTGTGGATATTACAGGAAATTGGAACAAAATGGCCAATCCCACAATTGATTGTTATTGATGGATGTCATTATTATTATTTTTGAGGGAAGGGGGTGGGCAACGGCGTAAAATTCATTATTTTCCGGGGATTTTTTAACTTCTCATTTATTTAGGGCTTTCATTGTTAAAGTGCCAGGTTATTATTTTGGCGGATGGGTGTCATTATTATTATTTTTTGTCTGAAGGGGGTGGGGGTTGAATATATATCTAGGATAGATTTAATCATTATTTATCGGGGGAGGGCTCATCATTATTTTCCGGTGTACCTGTAGTGGGGTTGAATTATTAAAGTGCAGTCTCTCATGTTGATTTTATTTGTTATTATGTGTAAGAATGGGTGTCATTATAACGGGGACGAAAGGCGGTGGGGTCATTATTTTTCTGGAATAGTTTCAATTATTATTCATTTTTTTGGAGTGGAGGGGTGCATAATCATTTTCCAGAGGTTTTCATTATTAAAGTGTCATGCAGTGCCCTCGTCTTGATTTTATTTATCATTATCTAGGGGGAATGGGTGCCAGATTTGGCACACGGGTGTGTTTATCATTATCTATGTATTACCTGTTTATAGGGGCGGGGGGTTTCATTATTGGAGTACCGCACCATCATGATTGTATTAGTACTTTTCTTATCTTTTTTTTTTTAAGATCATCATTATTATTACTATTATTATTAATGATTTTGAGGGAAAGGGATGGGCAACGGCGTGAGGTTCATTATTTTTGGGGATTGTTTTACTTCTCATTTATTTGGGGATGGGTTCATTATCAATCAATCAATTGGGGAGGGCTTTCATTATTGAAGTACCAGTGCCGTCATCATGATTGTATTATTACTTTTCTTCTTTTTGGGGGTTCAATTATTTTAGTTTTTTGATTTGATTCATTATTATCTTGAAGAGAGAAGAGTTCATTATTTTGGGGGAATAGTTTCAATTATTATTATTTTGTGGTGGGAGAAGGGGAAAGGAGCGGAATTCATTATAAATTTTTCATTTAAAATTATCATTATTTTTCATTATAATTTCAATCAATGTTTTTCATCATTACAAATCACCTTATTTTGGGAAGTATAAATACCTAAAAATTGTCATGTTATTCAACTGTGCACTAGCCAAAGTTTTCTAACCCAAATTTTATGTGGGAAAAGGAGAATTTTGATGTCATTCGTTAATACCAAATTTGATCTTTTCGATGTTTTTTTTTCCGAACCATGCTAGCCATTGTCTAAAAACATGTAATAGTGACACATTTCAAACAATTTGCCAAAATTAAAATCTGTACTAGCGAAAGTTTTGTACCCTAATTTTTATGTGGGAAAAGGAAATTTCGATGTCATTCCTTAATACAAAATTTTGTGTTTCGAAGTTCTTGTTTTTTTAACCATGGCAGTCATTGCCAAAAAACTTTGTGATAAGGATATGGATAAGAAAGAGTGACAAATGACATGTATACAAATAGAATGGTGACACATTACAAACAATTTGCAAGAAGATAAAAACGACGTATAGCTTGAAAAAATATGAAAACATACAAACAGAAAGTGACAAAAGAAACGTGACAGTGATGAATGTCTTAAAAAAATCTTTCTCTTTCTTGAAATTTTGGTGGCTCTCATAAGAGCCTTTTTGGTTGTGGGTGAAAGCAGTGAATGAGCTTTCTACTTCTTGGCTGCTGGTTTCTTGACTGCTGGCTTTTGGGCTGCTGGTTTCTTTGCTGCTGGTTTCTTTGCTGCTGGCTTTTTGGCTACCGGCTTTTTGGCTACTGGCTTCTTGGCTGCCTTCTTTGGCTTGGCTGCTTTCTTCGTTGCTGCCTTTGCTGCGGGTTTCTTTGCTACCTTCTTTTTAGTTTCCTTCTTTGCTGCGGTTTTCTTTGCAGCCTTCTTTTCTTTGGTTGCGTTTGTCTTTTCTGCTTTTTTGTCTTCGCAGCCTTTGTCTTCTCTGCTTTCTTTGTCTTCGCAGCCTTTGCCTTCTCTGATGCCTGTGCCTTTGCTGTATCAAGCTTGAAGGTACCACTGGCGCCAGTTCCCTTGACTTGCTTCAGCTTGCCGGTTGCAACACCCTTCTTCAAAGCTTTGTTGATGAATGTATTCTTTTTGACGACATCAACACCTTGGACTTTCAAGTGGTTCTTGATGGCGGCTCCTGATGAACCTTTGGGATCTTTCAGTGCTGTGACGGCCTTTACGACTTGGTCTAGTGTTGATGGCCCAGCAGGCTTCGATTTCTTTGCTTTTTGTTGAGTGGCTGCCATTGTTAATTGAACTTGTCTAAATTCGAATATTTCAGAGTCAATACAAATTTGTAGAATGAAGTTAGAGAAGCCGCTAGCTCAAATATATAAGTTTTTTGCGGACGTTATAGGCAATAGGTATTTACCGTTTCATGATTGGCTGATACCCTGGCGCTTGATACAATGTTGTATAACATACTTAGTAAGGTATGAAATTTTGTGTTAGAAACATATATTTTAATTTCAAATTTCTCCAAATCTGCGAATCTTTCTGTTTTCTTTCATATCGGATTTAGTCAGGATTAGATTGAAGATTTATGGATTTTTATCATTGTAAGCATTCGTTGCTTTATTCTTTAAATTTACAGGCTAAAACATTCTAGCTAATAATCAAAGTAAAATTCATCCAAAAATACTATATTTTCTTTATCAGAAACCCTTTTTTCACAATACTTTTACTCTTAAGGTAATCTTACAGCTAATTTCTTTAATATGAATGTCTAAATTAATAAAAAATGAATCGCTAAATTAGTCTGAAACTGTTTCGAAAATAAAGTTCTTACAATGAAATGATCGACTTGGCTTCATTTCCCAACGTACCATCTCTATACCCGACTCAATCATCACAATTAGATCATTCAAGTCAAGTTCAACCAACAGTGATGAGTTGCGGATATCCCGATTTCAGTGGCACTGTTGGAAATATGATTAATAATGAAACTGCATGGAAATATATACAATTTAAACCTTTGTATTTAAGAAGATCTTTAGAAATTCTACTAAGAAAAGGATTACAGGAATATTTTCATGGAATTTCATTTCAGATATAAAAAATTTGTAGAAACAAAGTGGTGAAAAAACTATGGTAGGCTTATTTAATATTTTATTCCGTCTAGAAGTTATACCAATTTAAAGAGTAGAAAAAATGTTCTTAAAAACACCTCGTACAGTATATGTCCTTCCACTTGGTGATGTCATCAAGGCAATTCCAGCACAATTCTTATGTATTTCTTATCAATTTAATCATACTTTCTTTACATTATCGAACAGCATGTTTGGTTCTTTATAGAGATAGGGTGGAATATATAATTTACAAGAAAACATTTTTTTTTTAGTTGTACATCACAATTACAATGATAAAAAAATCCAAATCATTCTAAAAAGAAATATACAAATGAAGTTTTGTTGAAATTGTCTCTATGACATCACAGATGTTGCCAATTAGTCACTTTTCAAAAGGCTTTCAAATTTCGTAATTGCTAAACGGAATAAAATATTACGTAGTTTTTTCACCACTTTGTTTTTAAAACAATCTCTATGATTATATATGGAAAATGAAAATCCATGCGAATATTCCTTTAAGACAAGCGCCGGTCAATTCAATTGCCACTAAAGCCACGCACGGTGCCAATTGGTGAAGTTAAATGAAAATGAAATTTTTGATCAAGATTTTAGCCGTACTACCTTAACAATGTGTATTTCTACGGATCTTTAAAAAAGAAAAAAATGTGAAATTATGGATGTTTATAGAGACACAATTTTCATGAAATATATATTCATGTCTTTAATTCCATCATTATTAGTACAATTAGTCAAAATTAACTCTTAACTTTATCGTATATTATCTTAAATTCTTAAATGATATAATTTGATCAATCCATAGCCTTTTACAACTTATTTTGAGTGAAGGGGAAAATACAATAGGAAAGGGACATTTCAGTTGTAGGTGCTGGTGTAAAAGTAAATTCCCCCTCCCCCCTCTCCCCAGGAAATGTTGGCTCCCGGCATTTCCTAAGAAATTTGGGCCCCCAGACAATTAAGCAGTAGACATCAAGTAAATTTGGTCCCCTTCCCCCACCCCCACCCCCTCACCTCATAGTAAAACGGTCCGCTAGGAAATTTGGGCCCCGGGCCCTTCTTTCCTACAGGAAATTTGGAGACAACAACTTGTCCCCTTTTTGCAAGAAAAAGCCCTTCTTCTCCTTTCACAGTAAATTTAACTGCCGTTTTGCGTAAACACGCTTTTTTTCTTTAGTGTATCCCGATGGGGACTGCCCAGATTGAAGAAAATATTATATTTCTTTTCACCGAAGTATTTACTGAAAGCCATTTTCGGTTCGTCGGCAAATTCTACGAGTACAACGCCGCTGTATTTGGTACATAAATATTACTAACTTCGGTTTTAACTTATCACTTTAGTACACAAAATTAATTTAAGGAAATGTACAGACACACCAGTATATTACCTAGTTAAATCAGTCCGGAGGGGATCAAATTCTCTGAACATTCCGTAAGAAATAAGGACCTATATTCTCAACTTATATGGTGAAGGTATCCACTTATTTGATGAAGGTGTCAGCACACTTCATGAAGGTATCAACTTGTCAATTTACGTTGACACCTCCTTCACATGTGGTGCTTTTGGCGTTCCATAGCGCCAAAAGGACCACATGTGATAGGGGTGTCATAATGAAGGTAGAATCAACTTATATGGTGAATGTATCAACTTATTTGTCAATTTACGTTGATACCTTCACCACATAAGTTGATACCTTCATGAAATATATTGGCATTTCATCAAATAAGTTCATACCTTCACAATGTAAATTGATACCATCACGAAATAAGTTGACACCTCTATGATCCGTTTGGCGTTCCATCATATATGCGCGCTCTGATAAAATTTGTATTGCATAAAGAATCTTCTAATGAAAGTTGTAGGCTACGATTCCAGTTAATAGAATGTTGCGATTATATTTTATGAAAACGTACAACTTACGTCCCTAGATTCAATCCAAGGCTTCGCCCATGAGCCCCACATTTTTGCTTAAATTTTCTCAATTTACATGGGAAATTTCCCCTCTGCCTGCTTAGAAATTGTAACTCAAATGCTTATCTCAGTAGATTTTAACATTATAATTGAAATTGTCCTTTTTTTAATCAATCAGTTATTTTAAACTTTGTGTTGATTTTCAGCCATTTTAGAGCATCAAAAACAAGAAATCATCGGAGCTTCCCTTACAAAGGCTTCGCCTTAGACCTCGCCACGAGCACGGTGCTTGGGCAGTACCATGTTTGGAACATAAGGGCCGAAACCCAAGCCAAAATCTTTGGCGACGCCATTGCTGGGAGGTGGAAGGGGGTTCCCAGCTGTTCTAGCCTATATTGTGAGACTGTACGTCTATATTCTTTTGAAGTAAGTCGGACAAATGTAAATTTTCGTAGATTAAGTTTGTCATACATCCCCCTTGGCTGGAAGTCATGTTACGCCCCGGCCTGAAGTTCATTACACTTTTGATATAACTCTTGAACACTTGAATTATATAGTATTATTAAGAATTTTCGGGTATATTGCACGTATACAATAATCGAATTAAAAAGATGAAAGGAAAAGATAATTTACTGTGCACTTCGTGTGATAGCTAAATGTTTTGGTCACATTATTTTTTGATACTCTATTTACGGGGCCCCTAAAATTGTTGGGCTCCTTGGCAACTGCTCATCGTACCCCTGCGCGTTAAGATATAGTTACCTTAACTACATTAACGCAATCGGGAAGGGAAGAAGGCCGGACGCGCGGTATAAAATTGTTTCTTTCAAGGGCTCCATTATTACAAACATAGATTATGGGGTTAGGGCTCCACCTTTCTTAGTTTTACAAAAGGCGTAGCCAGGTTATTCTTTTTAGGGGGGCGATCTGCCAGCTGTCGCTTTACGCATTCAGGGTGGGATCTAGGGGGCCCTAGTGTGATCCAGGGAAAAGCTATGCGTTTTGGTGGAATACTGTAATATTGTATTCAATCACCCAAAATATCAATTAAATAAAAATGTAAAATCAGATTGAAAGTGATACAAATCGCTTCGCCCCTGAACCCCTTTCCAAGGCTTCGTCCATGAGCCCACAATTTCGATTGTTTTATATTTTCAGTGCAAATTTTTCCTCTGCCTGTTTCGAAACGGTACTATTTTTATCCGAGTATATATTTAACAATAGAATATGAAATTGTCTTCTTTTCATCAGTTACATTTGGGAAATTTGTGTTGATTTTAAACCATTAAGAAGCGTCATAATCAAGAAATCTTCAGAGCTTCGCCCCTGGACCCAAGCTTTCAATCATGGGCATAGGAACTAAGGGCCAGCGCCCCTCCCCCACCCCTCCCTCACCTTTCCTGACCCTCCTGACCCCACCCCAAACCTCCCCCTCCCCCCCTCACCCCTCCACCAACCCCCTCACCCCTCACCAATTTTCTTCTGCGTGAAGTTTGCTTTTTTGTGCAATTTCCTTCATTTTTGGACAACATCTTCCATTTTGAAAAAAGTTGCCTTTAATTTTGAAAAAAATTTCCTTCAATTTTCGTAAAATTTCATTCATTTTCTGAAACTTTTTGAGAAGTTGTCATCAATTTTCGGGGAATTTACTTCAATTTTTGTAAAGTTTTCTTCATTTTTTGTGAAATTTAAGATTTTCTCCAAATTTTGTGCAATTTCCTTAATTTTTCTTCAATTTTCGGGACATTTCATTCATTTTGCTTCAAGTTTTGTGCAATTTCGTTCTCTTCATTTTTGTGAAATTTGTATGAAATTTTAAAATTTCTTTCATTTTTGGTAAAATTGTTTTCGTGAAATTTGCTTCAATTTTTGTGCAATTTCCTGCATTTCTTTTCAATTTTTGTGCAATTTCCTTCAATTCTCTTCAATTTTTGTGCAATTTCTTTCATTTTTAGTAAAAATTTGTTTATTAATTTTGAACTTTGCTCAAATTTTTTTATATGATTTGCCTTATTTTTATTCGAATTTCCGGAAATTTCCCTCATTCTCGGAAAATTGTCTTCAATTTTCGTGAATTTTTCTTCAGATTTCCTTTATTTGCGTGAAATTCAGTTCAAACGTTCCTTCAAATTCAAATTTTTACCAGATTTCCTTATTTTCGTGAAATTTGGTTCATTTTTCGGGAAATGTTTTGCAATACTTAAGAAATGGCGCAAAATATTAACAATATTTTCAATACTTTAACGACCCTCCCCTCCCCCTATACAAATAGTCTTTGTACCGTGATAAGAGACTCATACATTTACTAGGGCTTGTCGAGACAAATGATAAATCCTGGCGCCCAGTATCAAATACTTAAGTTTATACGCCGCTGCTTGGTGGTGGATGGTGATGATGATGTTTTATGATTTGTATACATTATTTTATACGGTAGTAATTATTATTATTATTATTATTATTATTATTAATGTTATTATTAATCTTGTTGTTGTTTTTGTTATTATTAATATTATTATTATTAATGATAATATTATTATTATTATTAATAATAATATTTTGAGATTATTATTATTTAATAATATTATTATTATTATCAATATTGTTAATAATAATAGTATTATTAATATTATTAATATTATTAACAACTTTTTATCATTATTGATTTATTGTTTTGGGGAGGGAGGACATTATCATTTCCCAAGAGGCTCCATGCAGTGCCCTCATATTAAAGTGGCAGTGGCCCCACATTAAAGTGCCAGTGCTTTCACATTACTAAAGTGCCAGTGCCCTCATCCTGATTTTATCTATTATTATTATTTTTGTGAAATTTGCAATAAATTGACAATTTCTTTCATTTTTCGTGAAAATTGCTCTTTTTTTTTGTGTAATTTCCTTCAATTTCTTTCATTTTTAGTAAAATTTCATTAACTCATTTTGAAGTGCCTCATTTTCATTTAAATTTCGGAAAATTTCCTTTATTCTCGGGAAATTGACATCAATTTTCGCAAAATTTTCTTAAGATGTCCTTCATTTTAGTGAAATTTAGTTTAATTTTTCTGCAATTTGCTTCATTTTTGGGAAGTTTGTTTCCATTTTTGTTCAAAAGTTTTTTTCAAATTGAAAATTTTCACCAGATTTCTTTATTTTCGTAAAATTTGGTTCATTTTTCGGGAAATGTTTTGTGGAGAATAAATACCTAAAAATGTCATATTATTCGACTGTGCACTAACCAAAGTTATTTAACCCAATTTTTATAATTGTTTTTCGTAAAATTGTTTTCGTGAAATTTGTTTCAATTTTTGTGCAATTTTCTGCATTTCTCTTCAATTTTTGTGCAATTTCCTTCAATTTTTCTATAATTTTTGTGCAATTTTTTCATATTAGTAAAATTTCATTTATTTATTTTGAACTTTGCTTAAATTTTTTCTATATGATTTGCTTCATTTTTATTCAAATTTCCGGAAATTTCCTTCATTCTCGGGAAATTGTCTTCAATTTTCGTGAAATTTTCTTAAGATTTCCTTCATTTGCGTGAAATTCAGTTCAAAAGTACCTTAAAATTCGAAATTTTCACCCAATTTCCTTATTTTCGTGAAACTTGGTTCATTTTTCGGAATTTTTTTTGCAAAACTTGGGAAATGGCGCAAAATATTAACAGTATTTCCTATAATTTAACGACCCTCCCCTCCCCCTATACAAATAGTCTTTGCACCGTGATAAGAGACTCATACATTTACTAGGGCTTGTCGAGGCAAATGATAAATTCTGGCGCCCAATATCAAATACTTAAGTTCATACGCCGCTGCTTGGTGGTGGATGGTGATGATGTTTTATGATTTGTATACATCATTTTATAGTAATTATTATTACTAATATTATTATTCTTGTTGTTGTTATTAATACTATTATTATTATTATTAATAATAATATTCTTATAACTAATATTATTAATAATATTAATATCAATATTATTAATAATAATATTATTATTATTAAAATTTGTATTATCAATATTAATAATATTATTATTATTCATTTTTCATTATTATTAATTTTTCTGTTTTTGGGAGGGAGGACATCATTTCCCGAGAGGCTCCATACAGTGCCCTCACATTAAAGTGGCAGTGGCTCCACATTAAAGTGCCAGTGCTTTCACATTACTAAAGTGACAGTGCCCTCATCTGATTGTATCTATTATTATTATTTTTGTGAAATTTGCAAGAAATTTACACTTTTTCATTTTTCGTGAAAATTTTTTCAATTTTTGTGCAATTGCCTTCAATTTCTTTCATTTTTAGTAAAATTTCATTAATTCATTTTGAAGTGCTTCATTTTTATTTAATTTTGGGGGAAATTCTTTCATTCTCGGGAAATTGACATCATTTTTGTAAAAAAAAAAAAATCTTCATTTTTGTGAAATTTACTTAATTTTTCTGCAATTTGCTTCATTTTTGGGAAATTTGGTTCCATTTTTGTCATGAGTTCCTTCAAATTCAAAATTTTCACCAGATTTCCTTATTTTAGTGAAATTTGGTTTATTTTTTGGAATATGTTTTGTGGAGAATAAATACCTAAAAATGTCATATTATTCGACTGTGCACTAACCAAAGTTATGTAACCCAATTTTTATAATTGTTTTTCGTAAAATTGTTTTCGTGAAATTTGTTTCAATTTTTGTGCAATTTTCTGCATTTCTCTTCAATTTTTGTGCAATTTCCTTCAATTCTCTATAATTTTTGTGCAATTTCTTTCATATTAGTAAAATTTCATTTATTTATTTTGAACTTTGCTTAAATTTTTCTATATAGTTTGCTTCATTTTTATTCAAATTTCCGGAAATTTCCTTCATTCTCGGAAATTGTCTTCAATTTTCGTGAAATTTTCTTAAGATTTCCTTCATTTGCGTGAAATTCAGTTCAAAAGTTCCTTCAAATTCAAAATTTTCACCAAATTTCCTTATTTTCGTGAAACTTGGTTCATTTTTCGAAATTTTTTTTTTTGCAATACTTGGGAAATGGCGCAAAATATTAACAGTATTTCCTATAATTTAACGACCCTCCCTTCCCCCCTATACAAATAGTCTTTGTACCGTGATAAGAGACTCATACATTTACTAGGGCTTGTCGAGGCAAATGATAAATTCTGGCGCCCAATATCAAATACTTAAGTTCATACGCCGCTGCTTGGTGGTGGATGGTGATGATGTTTTATGATTTGTAAACATCATTTTATAGTAATTATTATTACTAATATTATTATTCTTGTTGTTGTTATTAATACTGTTATTATTATTATTAATAATAATATTCTTATAACTAATATTATTAATAATATTAATATCAATATTATTAATAATAATATTATTATTATTAAAAAAATTATTATCAATATTAATAATATTATTATTATTAATTTTTCATTATTATTAATTTATTGTTTTTGGGAGGGAGGACATCATTTCCCAAGAGGCTCCATGCAGTGCCCTCATATTAAAGTGGCAGTGGCCCCACATTAAAGTGCCAGTGCTTTCACATTACTAAAGTGACAGTGCCCTCATCCTGATTTGATCTATTATTATTATTTTTGTAAAATTTGCAAGAAATTTACACTTTTTAATTTTTCGTGAAAATTCTTTCAATTTTTTGTGCAAATGCCTTCATTTTCTTTCATTTTTAGTAAAATTTCATTAATTCATTTTGAAGTGCTTTATTTTTATTTAGTTTTCGGGAAATTTCTTTCATTCTCGGGAAATTGACATCAATTTTCTATAAAAAAAATCTTCATTTTTGTAAAATTTACTTAATTTTTCTGCAATTTGCTTCATTTTTGGGAAATTTGGTTCCATTTTTGTTCATGAGTTCCTTTAAATTCAAAATTTTCACCAGATTTCCTTATTTTAGTGAAATTTGGTTTATTTTTTGGAATATGTTTTGTGGAGAATAAATACCTAAAAATGTCATATTATTCGACTGTGCACTAACCAAAGTTATGTAACCCAATTTTTATAATTGTTTTTCGTAAAATTGTTTTCGTGAAATTTGTTTCAATTTTTGTGCAATTTTCTGCATTTCTCTTCAATTTTTGTGCAATTTCCTTCAATTCTCTATAATTTTTGTGCAATTTCATTCATATTAGTAAAATTTCATTTATTTATTTAGAACTTTGCTTAAATTTTTCTATATAGTTTGCTTCATTTTTATTCAAATTTCCGGAAATTTCCTTCATTTTCGGGAAATTGTCTTTAATTTTCGTGAAATTTTCTTAAGATTTCCTTCATTTGCGTGAAATTCAGTTCAAAAGTTCCTTCAAATTCAAAATTTTTACCAAATTTCCTTATTTTCGTGAAACTTGGTTCATTTTTCGGAATTTTTTTTGCAATACTTGGGAAATGGCGCAAAATATTAACAGTATTTCCTGTAATTTAACGACCCTCCCTTCCCCCCTATACAAATAGTCTTTGCACCGTGATAAGAGACTCATACATTTACTAGGGCTTGTCGAGGCAAATGATAAATTCTGGCGCCCAATATCAAATACTTAAGTTCATACGCCGCTGCTTGGTGGTGGATGGTGATGATGTTTTATGATTTGTAAACATCATTTTATAGTAATTATTATTACTAATATTATTATTCTTGTTGTTGTTATTAATACTATTATTATTATTAATAATAATATTCTTATAACTAATATTATTAATCATATTAATATCAATATTATTAATAATAATATTATTATTATTCAAAAAATTATTATCAATATCAATAATATTTTTATTATTAATTGTTCATAATTATTAATTTATTGTTTTGGGGAGGGAGGACATCATTTCCCAAGAGGCTCCATGCAGTGCCCTCATATTAATGTGGCAGTGGCCCCACATTAAAGTGCCAGTGCTTTCACATTACTAAAGTGACAGTGCCCTCATCCTGATTTTATCTATTATTATTATTTTTGTGAAATTTGCAAGAAATTTACACTTTTTCATTTTTCGTGAAAATTCTTTCAATTTTTGTGCAATTGCCTTCAATTTCTTTCATTTTAAGTAAAATTTCAATAATTCATTTTGAACTGCTTCATTTTTATTTAATTTTCAGGAAATTTCTTTTATTCTCGGGAAATTGACATCAATTTTCTATAAAAAAATCTTCATTTTTGTGAAATTTACTTAATTTTTCTGCAATTTGCTTCATTTTTGGGAAATTTGGTTCCATTTTTGTCATGAGTTCCTTCAAATTCAAAATTTTCACCAGATTTCCTTATTTTAGTGAAATTTGGTTTATTTTTTGGAATATGTTTTGTGGAGAATAAATACCTAAAAATGTCATATTATTCGACTGTGCACTAACCAAAGTTATGTAACCCAATTTTTATAATTGTTTTTCGTAAAATTGTTTTCGTGAAATTTGTTTCAATTTTTGTGCAATTTTCTGCATTTCTCTTCAATTTTTGTGCAATTTCCTTCAATTCTCTATAATTTTTGTGCAATTTCTTTCATATTAGTAAAATTTCATTTATTTATTTTGAACTTTGCTTAAATTTTTTCTATATGATTTGCTTCATTTTTATTTAAATTTCCGGAAATTTCCTTCATTCTCGGGAAATTGTCTTCAATTTTCGTGAAATTTTCTTAAGATTTCCTTCATTTGCGTGAAATTCAGTTCAAAAGTTCCTTCAAATTCAAAATTTTCACCAAATTTCCTTATTTTCGTGAAACTTGGTTCATTTTTCGGATTTTTTTTTGCAATACTTGGGAAATGGCGCAAAATATTAACAGTATTTCCTATAATTTAACGACCCTCCCTTCCCCCCTATACAAATAGTCTTTGTACCGTGATAAGAGACTCATACATTTACTAGGGCTTGTCGAGGCAAATGATAAATTCTGGCGCCCAATATCAAATACTTAAGTTCATACGCCGCTGCTTGGTGGTGGATGGTGATGATGTTTTATGATTTGTATACATCATTTTATAGTAATTATTATTACTAATATTATTATTCTTGTTGTTGTTATTAATACTATTATTATTATTATTAATAATAATTTTCTTATAACTAATATAATTAATATTATTAATATTATTATTATTAATATTAATAATATTATTATTATTAATTTTTCATTATTATTAATTTATTGTTTTTGGGAGGGAGGACATCATTTCCCGAGAGGCTCCATGCAGTGCCCTCATATTAAAGTGGCAGTGGCCCCACATTAAAGTGCCAGTGCTTTCACATTACTAAAGTGACAGTGCCCTCATCCTGATTTGATCTATTATTATTATTTTTGTGAAATTTGCAAGAAATTTACACTTTTTCATTTTTCGTGAAAATTCTTTCAATTTTGTGCAATTGCCTTCAATTTCTTTCATTTTTAGTAAAATTTCATTAATTCATTTTGAACTGCTTCATTTTTATTTAATTTTCGGGAAATTTCTTTCATTCTCGGGAAATTGACATCAATTTTCTAAAAAAAAAAATCTTCATTTTTGTGAAATTTACTTAATTTTTCTGCAATTTGCTTCATTTTTGGGAAATTTGGTTCCATTTTTGTTCATGAGTTCCTTTAAATTCAAAATTTTCACCAGATTTCCTTATTTTAGTGAAATTTGGTTTATTTTTCGGGAAATGTTTTGTGGAGAATAAATACCTAAAAATGTCATATTATTCGACTGTGCACTAACCAAAGTTATGTAACCCAATTTTTATAATTGTTTTTCGTAAAATTGTTTTCGTGAAATTTGTTTCAATTTTTGTGCAATTTTCTGCATTTCTCTTCAATTTTTGTGCAATTTCCTTCAATTCTCTATAATTTTTGTGCAATTTCTTTCATATTAGTAAAATTTCATTTATTTATTTTGAACTTTGCTTAAATTTTTTCTATATGATTTGCTTCATTTTTATTCAAATTTCTGGAAATTTCCTTCATTCTCGGGAAATTGTCTTCAATTTTCGTGAAATTTTCTTAAGATTTCCTTCATTTGCGTGAAATTCAGTTCAAAAGTTCCTTCAAATTCAAAATTTTCACCAAATTTCCTTATTTTCGTGAAACTTGGTTCATTTTTCGGATTTTTTTTTGCAATACTTGGGAAATGGCGCAAAATATTAACAGTATTTCCTATAATTTAACGACCCTCCCTTCCCCCCTATACAAATAGTCTTTGTACCGTGATAAGAGACTCATACATTTACTAGGGCTTGTCGAGGCAAATGATAAATTCTGGCGCCCAATATCAAATACTTAAGTTCTTACGCCGCTGCTTGGTGGTGGATGGTGATGATGTTTTATGATTTGTAAACATCATTTTATAGTAATTATTATTACTAATATTATTATTCTTGTTGTTGTTATTAATACTATTATTATTATTAATAATAATATTCTTATAACTAATATTATTAATAATATTAATATCAATATTATTAATAATATTAATATTAATTTTTCATTATTATTAATTTATTGTTTTTGGGAGGGAGGACATCATTTCCCGAGAGGCTCCATGCAGTGCCCTCATATTAAAGTGGCAGTGGCCCCACATTAAAGTGCCAGTGCTTTCACATTACTAAAGTGACAGTGCCCTCATCCTGATTTGATCTATTATTATTATTTTTGTGAAATTTGCAAGAAATTTACACTTTTTAATTTTTCGTGAAAATTCTTTCAATTTTGTGCAATTGCCTTCAATTTCTTTCATTTTTAGTAAAATTTCATTAATTCATTTTGAACTGCTTCATTTTTATTTAATTTTCGGGAAATTTCTTTCATTCTCGGGAAATTGACATCAATTTTCTAAAAAAAAAAATCTTCATTTTTGTGAAATTTACTTAATTTTTCTGCAATTTGCTTCATTTTTGGGAAATTTGGTTCCATTTTTGTTCATGAGTTCCTTTAAATTCAAAATTTTCACCAGATTTCCTTATTTTAGTGAAATTTGGTTTATTTTTCGGGAAATGTTTTGTGGAGAATAAATACCTAAAAATGTCATATTATTCGACTGTGCACTAACCAAAGTTATGTAACCCAATTTTTATAATTGTTTTTCGTAAAATTGTTTTCGTGAAATTTGTTTCAATTTTTGTGCAATTTTCTGCATTTCTCTTCAATTTTTGTGCAATTTCCTTCAATTCTCTATAATTTTTGTGCAATTTCTTTCATATTAGTAAAATTTCATTTATTTATTTTGAACTTTGCTTAAATTTTTTCTATATGATTTGCTTCATTTTTATTCAAATTTCTGGAAATTTCCTTCATTCTCGGGAAATTGTCTTCAATTTTCGTGAAATTTTCTTAAGATTTCCTTCATTTGCGTGAAATTCAGTTCAAAAGTTCCTTCAAATTCAAAATTTTCACCAAATTTCCTTATTTTCGTGAAACTTGGTTCATTTTTCGGATTTTTTTTTGCAATACTTGGGAAATGGCGCAAAATATTAACAGTATTTCCTATAATTTAACGACCCTCCCTTCCCCCCTATACAAATAGTCTTTGTACCGTGATAAGAGACTCATACATTTACTAGGGCTTGTCGAGGCAAATGATAAATTCTGGCGCCCAATATCAAATACTTAAGTTCATACGCCGCTGCTTGGTGGTGGATGGTGATGATGTTTTATGATTTGTAAACATCATTTTATAGTAATTATTATTACTAATATTATTATTCTTGTTGTTGTTATTAATACTATTATTATTATTATTAATAATAATATTCTTATAACTAATATTATTAATAATATTAATATCAATATTATTAATAATAATATTATTATTATTAAAATTTGTATTATCAATATTAATAATATTATTATTATTCATTTTTCATTATTATTAATTTATTGTTTTTGGGAGGGAGGACATCATTTCCCGAGAGGCTCCATGCAGTGCCCTCATATTAAAGTGGCAGTGGCCCCACATTAAAGTGCCAGTGCTTTCACATTACTAAAGTGACAGTGCCCTCATCCTGATTTTATCTATTATTATTATTTTTGTGAAATTTGCAAGAAATTTACACTTTTTCATTTTTCGTGAAAATTCTTTCAATTTTTGTGCAATTGCCTTCAATTTCTTTCATTTTTAGTAAAATTTCATTAATTCATTTTGAACTGCTTCATTTTTATTTAATTTTCGGGAAATTTCTTTCATTCTCGGGAAATTGACATCAATTTTCTATAAAAAAAATCTTCATTTTTGTGAAATTTACTTAATTTTTCTGCAATTTGCTTCATTTTTGGGAAATTTGGTTCCATTTTTGTTCATGAGTTCCTTTAAATTCAAAATTTTCACCAGATTTCCTTATTTTAGTGAAATTTGGTTTATTTTTCGGGAAATGTTTTGTGGAGAATAAATACCTAAAAATGTCATATTATTCGACTGTGCACTCACCAAAGTTATGTAACCCAATTTTTATAATTGTTTTTCGTAAAATTGTTTTCGTGAAATTTGTTTCAATTTTTGTGCAATTTTCTGCATTTCTCTTCAATTTTTGTGCAATTTCCTTCAATTCTCTATAATTTTTGTGCAATTTCTTTCATATTAGTAAAATTTCATTTATTTATTTTGAACTTTGCTTAAATTTTTTCTATATGATTTGCTTCATTTTTATTTAAATTTCCGGAAATTTCCTTCATTCTCGGGAAATTGTCTTCAATTTTCGTGAAATTTTCTTAAGATTTCCTTCATTTGCGTGAAATTCAGTTCAAAAGTTCCTTCAAATTCAAAATTTTCACCAAATTTCCTTATTTTCGTGAAACTTGGTTCATTTTTCGGATTTTTTTTTGCAATACTTGGGAAATGGCGCAAAATATTAACAGTATTTCCTATAATTTAACGACCCTCCCTTCCCCCCTATACAAATAGTCTTTGTACCGTGATAAGAGACTCATACATTTACTAGGGCTTGTCGAGGCAAATGATAAATTCTGGCGCCCAATATCAAATACTTAAGTTCATACGCCGCTGCTTGGTGGTGGATGGTGATGATGTTTTATGATTTGTATACATCATTTTATAGTAATTATTATTACTAATATTATTATTCTTGTTGTTGTTATTAATACTATTATTATTATTATTAATAATAATTTTCTTATAACTAATATTATTAATAATATTAATATCAGTATTATTAAAAATTATATTATTATTATTAAAAAAATTATTATCGATATTAATAAATTTATTATTATTATTTTTTCATTATTATTAATTTATTGTTTTTGGGAGGGAGGACATCATTTCCCGAGAGGCTCCATGCAGTGCCCTCATATTAAAGTGGCAGTGGCCCCACATTAAAGTGCCAGTGCTTTCACATTACTAAAGTGACAGTGGCCTCATCCTGATTTTATCTATTATTATTATTTTTGTGAAATTTGCAAGAAATTTACACTTTTTCATTTTTTGTGAAAATTCTTTCAATTTTTTGTGCAATTGCCTTCAATTTCTTTCATTTTTAGTAAAATTTCATTAATTCATTTTGAACTGCTTCATTTTTATTTAATTTTCAGGAAATTTCTTTCATTTTCGGGAAATTGATATCAATTTTCTATAAAAAAAATCTTCATTTTTGTAAAATTTACTTAATTTTTCTGCAATTTGCTTCATTTTTGGGAAATTTGGTTCCATTTTTGTTCATGAGTTCCTTTAAATTCAAAATTTTCACCAGATTTCCTTATTTTAGTGAAATTTGGTTTATTTTTCGGGAAATGTTTTGTGGAGAATAAATACCTAAAAATGTCATATTATTCGACTGTGCACTAACCAAAGTTATGTTACCCAATTTTTATTGTTTTAATTTTTGTGGCCTTTGCCATGGATAAGAGAGTGACAAATGACATGTGTAAAAATGAAATGAAAAATATAAAAAAAACCACGTAGTGTGACAAAATAGGAAAACATACAAACAGAAGACAAGAAAGTGACAAAAGAAACGTGACAGTGATGAATGTCTTAAAGAAATTTTTCTCTTTCTTGAAATTTTGGTGGCTCTGATAAGAGCCTTTTTGGTTGTGGGTGAAAGCAGTGAATGAGCTTTCTACTTCTTGGCTGCTGGTTTCTTGGCTGCTGGCTTTTTGGCTGCTGGTTTCTTTGCTGCTGGCTTTTTGGCTACCGGCTTTTTGGCAACCGGCTTTTTGGCTACCGGCTTTTTGGCTACTGGCTTCTTGGCTGCCTTCTTCGTTGCTGCCTTCTTGGCTGCGGGTTTCTTTGCTACCTTCTTTTTAGTTTCCTTCTTTGCTGCGGTTTTCTTTGCAGCCTTCTTTTCTTTGGTTGCCTTTGTCTTTTCTGCTTTTTTTGTCTTCGCAGCCTTTGTCTTCTCTGCTTTCTTTGTCTTCGCAGCCTTTGCCTTCTCTGATGCCTGTGCCTTTGCTGTATCAAGCTTGAAGGTACCACTGGCGCCAGTTCCCTTGACTTGCTTCAGCTTGCCGGTTGCAACACCCTTCTTCAAAGCTTTGTTGATGAATGTATTCTTTTTGACGACATCAACACCTTGGACTTTCAAGTGGTTCTTGATGGCGGCTCCTGATGAACCTTTGGGATCTTTCAGCGCTGTGATGGCCTTTACGACTTGGTCTAGTGTTGATGGCCCAGCAGGCTTCGATTTCTTTGCTTTTTGTTGAGTGGCTGCCATTGTTAATTGAACTTGTTCAAGTTCGGATACCTCACAATCAATACAAATTTATAGAATGAATACAAAAAGGGCGCTAGCTCACATATATAAGTTTTTTGCGGACGTTATAGGCAATAGGTATTCACCGTTTCATGATTGGCTGATACCCTGGCGCTTGATACAATGATGTATAACATACTTAGTAAGGTATGAAATTTTGTGTTAGAAACATATATTTTAATTTCAAATTTCTCTAAATCTGCGAATCTTACTGTTTTTTTTCATATCGGATTTAGTCAGGATTAGATTGAAGATTTATGGATTTTTATCATTTTAAGCATTCGTTGCTTTATTCTTTAAATTTACAGGCTAAAACATTCTAGCTAATAATCAAAGTAAAATTCATCCAAAAATACTATATTTTCTTTATCAGAAACTCTTTTTTCCACATTACTTTTACTCTTAAGGTAATCTTTCAGCTAATTCCTTTAATATAAATGTCTAAATTAATAGAAAATGAATCGCTAAATTAGTCTGAAACTGTTCCGAAAATAAAGTTCTTACAATGAAATGATCGACTTGGCTTCATTCCCCACCATCTCTATACCCGACTCAATCATCACGATTAGATCATTCAAGTCAAGTTCAACCAACAGTCATGAGTTGCGGATACCCCGATTTCGGTTGCACTGTCGGAAATATGATGAATAATGAAACTGCATGGAAATATATACAATTTAAACCTTTGTATTTAAGAAGATCTTTAGAAATTCTACTAAGAAAAAGATTACAGGAATATTTCCATGGAATTTCATTTCAGGTATAAAAAATTTGAAGAAACAAAGTGGTGAAAAAACTATGGTAGGCTTAATATCTTATTCCGTCTAGAAGTTATACCAATTTAAAGAGTAGAAAAAAATGTTCTTAAAAGCACCTCCTACAGTATATGTCCTTCCACTTGGTGATGTCATCAAGGCAATTCCAGCACAATTCTTATGTATTTCTTATCAATTTAATCATACTGTTATCGAACAGCATGTTTGGTTGTTTATAGAAATAGGGTGGAATATATAATTTACAAGAAAACATTTTTTTTTTAGGTGTACATCACAATTACAATGATACAAAAATCCAAATCATTCTTAAAAGAAATACAAATGAAGTTTTGTTGAAATTGTCTCTATGACATCACAGATGTTGCCAATTAGTCACTTTTCAAAAGGTTTTCAAATTTCGTAACTGCTAAACGGAATACAATATTACGTATTTTTTTCACCACTTTGTTTAAAAAAAAATCTCTATGATTATATATGTGAAGGGAAACGAAATTTGACCTACTTTCATCATTGTGCTATACCCCCTGCACTGGATGTTTGGTCTGCTGGCAGCCTCGTAACTGTGACCACCTCGTGGTTTAAGAAGTTTGGACAGTGTGAATTTAGTCCCTGTTATGACTTGCAATTTTTGGGGAAGGTGTCCTAAATATTGCCTGTAATTTGGGTATTTTTATAAATGTTACGAGTATTAAGTATTAATCCGATTCAGTATCGGTATAGGTTCCGTATATTAGGGGATTATTTCTTATGGAATATGGTTACGCCTGTGATTAGGTCGACCACGCTTGTTGTCAGGGTACACATTTTTTCTTTGTTTGATCGCTACTGCCATTGCCGATTGTTATTGAAAATCTTCTGACTAGATGTAATTTGCAGGGTTATTCTTCGCCTATGAGGGTATTGAATGTCTGGTCTGCTACCTCTGATGTGTGACATGGTTGTTCCGCTGTGAATAATTTTGGGCTGAGGCTGTTTTTTTTCTTCCAGGTTCCGACAATACATAGCCAAGTGCGACCAATCGAGTTGTGTTTTTCTTTTACTGCTTCGATGCTCCTTTTCTAAGCGATACTCCTCGCTCCTTAACAACTGGTGTCAGAAGTGGGATATCAGAGCAGTTGGAGAGACCAGCATACAAGCGTTAGAAGGAAAACAAAACAGCCTCCGCCCATAATTACACGATGCCGGGAACACCTGATGAGACTGAGTATGATATGCAAGCGATGACACGATTTTCCATAGGGCCATGAAGTTTAACGGCATTTCCCAGGAAAGTTACAGAAATTCAGTGGCAGTCAGTCACGACAAGGAGATCTTGGTTTAGCAGAATGGTTAGATGAATTTAACCAGGTGATTCGTCCTCACGACCTTGGAGACAAGGATAAAGCACAGGCACTAATAGACCACCTTGCCGGGGCCGCTAAAGATGAAGTTTTGTGTCTGCCTGACTCAAAAAGGTCTAAATATCAAGAACTAGTTAAGGTATTAAAACTTTGTTTTGGTTCCTCAGAATCCCTTCAGAGTTTGAATTCTGCTTTCCACACTCGAGGCCAGCTCGATGGGGAGACACTTGCAGACTTTAGCAGAGCTCTACTTCGTCTGTACAGTAAGATGGAAGCCAGCGCCCCGACTGAACAAGAGGCAGCAGCTTTGACTTCCCTTCGGAATTCCTCTCTCCGGAATCAATTCTGCAATGGAGCGAGAGAGGTATGGGTACGCCGTGAGCTTAGACGGATTGTCCTTGCCAACCCAAGTGCCCCCTTTGAAAAGATCAGAGAGGAAGCCCTCTTGCTGTTCCAAGAGACCAGACCTCAGAGACGTGCCCAAGTGAGAGGGGTACACGTCAGCTCAGGAAGATGCAGAGGTTCTGACTACCTCGCGTTCAGCACCGACTTCTCAGGATATCGCGGATGGACAGCAAGCATTAATGCAGGAGGTAGTAAAGCTCCGCCAGGAGGTAGGTGTATTGAGACAAGTGGCTGCTGATGTAGATCAGTTGAAGGAGACAATCCAACGCCTACAGAATCGTTCAAGGAGGTCGTATAGCGGCCTTGAGTGCTACAACTGTCGTAACAGAGGGCATATTGCCAGAAACTGCCCCATCGGACGTCAACAGCAAGGGAACCATCAGCAGCACGGGAACAGTCAGCAGCAGGGAAACTAACCGTCTCTGCTGTTGAGGGCCAAATAGCAGAGTATAAAAAGGTTGATGTGCCCTTAGTTAAGGATAGTGTGCAAGAAACAGTGTCTGCATGTATGAGTGTTGGAGTTCAGACTAATCAACGGGAATTAGAAGAGATTGAGGCTGAAGAAGGAAGAGTGAACGTAGATGATCCCTGTAAGGTGTCAGATGTTGTGTTCCCTAGCCCTAGAGCAAAGATAGAGATTGCTGGAGTGGAGCTGGGTTGTGTTATTGACACGGGGGCAGAGGCGTCACTGGTTCCCTCCAAAGTTTATCATTCTGAGTTGCAGCAAGTTGTTGGACCCCTGATTAGCCTGAATTTTGGACTACAGCTTCGTGGGCTGGGTGGAACGGAAGTCCCGGTAGAAGGATTTTTCAGAGAGAAGGTGACTATCCAAGGGAAGAGTGCTACAGTCAGTTTCCTGGTGGTGTCCGATAGTGTACCAACTTCGGATCATCGGAAGTCTCATCCGGTACTATTAGGGTGTAATGCGTTGCGGAAGCTAGCCCACCATGAGCAATCGGGGGCGGGTGACGAGTTTCGTTTATGGATAGGAGACTCACCTGTGATATTAACGAATGCAGAACACAACCATCAAGTGGCAGAAATCGACCTTTGTTCCGGTCTGGAAGCACAAACTATCCCTCCACATTCTTTTCAGGTGATTACAAGCTGTGTTTCCAGTAGTGACAATTTAGGAAGGGATTTCTATATTTCAAATCGACCATCATCAGAGTGGGAGGCTGTTGAAGGTTGGTTTGTTTGGGACAAAGAAGCAGAAGTTGACGTGATCATTTGCAATCGCACTGGTGACGAGTTACACATCCCTCCTCACAGTAAGATTGCGGTGGCCCGAGAATCAGAGAGGAAAGATGAAATTTCCACAGCTGTTAATGAAGATGGATCTATAGCTGTTGATGTACATGAGGTGATTGTCGCATCTGAAGACAAAGGCGACACAGATATTGAAGCTGGGGATCCAGAAATCTTTATTTTTCCAGATGAGACTAAGTATCAACTACCAATGGGTGTCAGCCTGAAGCAGTTATCACCTGACCAAGCTTGCAAGGTGGCAGGTTTGATACGAAAATATGAGGACGCTTTCTCTAAGGACGATTTTGACTTAGGCCACTGTACTGTCATCCCTCATGAAATAAATATAACTGATGAAAGGGGTGATAAGGCTGCCATATAGAAGGATTCCTCCAACACAGATGGATGAAGTGAAAACCCTGCTACAAGACATGCTTGATAAGAAAATAATTTGTCGGTCCAACAGTCCCTATGCCAGCCCAGTTGTGCTAGTGCGGAAGAAATCAGGTGCACTCAGATTTTGTGTGGATTACCGGCAGTTAAATTCCGTGACAGTCAAAGATTCATTTCCACTACCACGTATAGAGGAGACACTTGAAGCCTTAGGAGGAGCCAAATACTTTTCTTCTCTTGATTTATCTCATGGGTATTTTCAAGTCACCATGCAGAAGGACTCGATAGCAAAGACAGCGTTCCGTGTTCCTTGGGGTCTCTATGAATTCCAGCGGATGCCGCAGGGACTGTGTAACAGTCCCAGCACATTTCAGCGGATAATGGAAGTGATATTTGGCGATCTGAACCTGTCACAGTTAGTTCTGTATCTGGATGACATTCTCATATTTTCACCAACTGTTGATGAACACCTTTGCAGGCTGGAGACGGTTTTCCAGCGACTTATTGCCCATGGACTAAAACTCAAGGGTGAGAAGTGTCAATTATTCAAGACTGAAGTGCAACACTTGGGACATGTAGTTAACGCACAAGGTGTGAGCGTAGATCCCGGAAAGGTGGAAAGAATTGTCAATTGGTCTACGCCACAGAATGCCAATGAACTCAGCTCGTTTCTAGGATTGGCTTCCTATTATCGCCGATTTGTACCTGGTTTTGCAAGTTTGGCTGCACCGTTACATGCTCTTACAGGAAAGACCAGGAAAAAGAAGGGCAAGCAGACGGCTAAAATTGAGTTTGAATGGAGTGATGAGGCTCAAACATCCTTTGAGAAGTTGAAAACATTGCTTACTGGCTCCAGTACTCGCCTACCCCAAATTTGGACAGAAGTTCGTGTTGGAAGTGGATGCCTCACTTAAGGGGTTAGGTGCATGCTTGTCTCAGGAGGATGAGAAAGGTCGGTTACATCCCATCGCCTATGCCAGCAGAGGGTTACGAGGTGCAGAAAGGAACTATCCAGACTTCTCTAGCTTTAAGATAGAGTTACTTGCTCTAAAGTGGGCAGTGGCGGAGAAGTTCAGAGAGTACTTGATTGGATCTGAATGTCTTGTGTACACCGATAACAACCCGTTAGCCTACCTAGACAAAGCACAGTTAGGTGCCACAGAACAACGGTGGGTAGCTCAACTTGCTCCATTCAGCTTGGATATCCGCTACAGACCAGGAAAGAAAAACAAGTGTGCTGACGCATTGAGTAGGTGTCCTGACAATGACACAGGAGTATCTGTCATGCATATTGGTGAACTGACGAACAGTGTTTCCATCCCAGTTGAAATATTCCAGTCTGCAGGTGAAGTGGAGTCTCGAAGTCACACCCCATACCTTGCGTGCTACCGTCTTTTTCTCATGAACAGCTGAAACTGATGCAAACTTCAGATCCAGTGCTCAAAACTGTATGGGAGATTTGGAAATTGGGTTGGATACCAGGTGATCCCTTGGAGACACAGTCATCAGAAGTGAAGAGTTGGCTGAAAGAATTTCCTAAATTTGTTGAACATAATGGTATGCTGTATCGCCAGACAACAGATAAGAGGGGTGAACAGTTGCAGACAATTGCTGGTTCCACACGAGTTGCGAGATCGACTGTTGAAACAAGCTCACAATGACTGGGGCACCAAAGCGTAAATAGAACGTACAGCATTCTGCAGTCAAGATGTTTTTGGCCAGGTCTGCATAAGAATGTTAAAAGTTACGTGCAACAGTGTTTCACATGTACAGTTACCAAGGCCGCTGCTCCAACAATAAGGACGCCTAGACGACACCTGCTTGCCTTCCGTCCTCTGGAGTTAGTATCCATTGACTTTCTGGAGTTAGATAAAGGGAAAGGCAGATTCAAAGATGTCTTAGTGATCACCGATTCTTTCACTAAGTTTTCTCAAGCCATTCCGTGCCGTGATCAGACCGCACCTGTAGTCGCCAAGGCCTTACGTAATAACTGGTTTTCCCTCTATGGAGTCCCCCTGCGGATACATTCAGATCAGGGTAGGAACTTCGAGAGTATTCTGATCAAAGAAATTTGCAAGTTGTACAACATTACCAAGACTCACACTACTCCGTACCACCCCCAAGGCAATGGTCAGGCAGAGAGGTTCAACCGAACGCTATGTAATATGATCCGCTCTATTGATCCGGGGGAAACGCCGGAAATGGCCAGAGTTTCTTTCTCACCTTGTATTTTTGTACAACTGTACGCCCCATAGTGTCACCGGGATGACTCCATATCGCCTACTGTTTGGCAGAGAACCGTACACCCCGATGGACCAATTATTGTCAAATACAAAGGATGAGTGGAAGGAGGATTTCATCTCAGATCAAGCAGAGTCTTTGCAAAAAGCACATCAGCTGGCTAAACAGAGAATGGAAGCAGCATGCGAGGCTAGTAAAAGACGTCATGACCAACAACCAATCAGCTTTCCTTTGAAGGTTGGTAGTCGAGTTTTGCTGAAGCGCTGTGCTTTCCAAGGGCGCCACAAGTTGGAAGACAAATATTATCGAGATCCCTATGTTGTCGTAGAAGTCAATCCAGCTGGAGATGTGTACCATATCCGACCCTTGCTTGGTGGGTCTATCCAGATTGTTAATCGGAAACTTCTAGTGGAGGATCCCAGAGATTGTGACATACCAGATCCGTCTGTTGATGAACGACCTATGGATAACTTCCATTCCTCATCTGACGAAGCTGAAGATATTGAGGCTGAAGCTGACGATTTTCTTCCTTATTGGCTTTTCCGGGACAGACAAGTTGATGAGGATCCGATAGATCAGATGCCTCGGAGATCAAAGAGGATAACCAAAGGCCAGCATAGCAATCCATTTCATTTGCCATATCCTCCAAGTCCTTAGTGGATTTTACTAGCAAGTCTTGTCTGTTGTACAATGAGAATTGTGTTTATCTAAAGTTATGCCAATTTGTGACTTGGCCTAATGGAATCATGGTATGTCTTTTAAGTGTATAAGACGAGGGTGTTAGTTAGCTAAGGTTGTTCTTGTGTACAATTTTAATTTTATTTTGGGAATTTTAGTCTTGTTATGTTTAGTCCCAAACTTTTTCCAAGTGGGTTTTGTTAGACTAACGCTCATCGAGGGCGATGACGTTATTCAGGGGAAGTTGAAGGAAACGAAATTTGACCTACTTTCATCATTGTGCTATACCCCTGCACTGGATGTTTGGTCTGCTGGCAGCCTCGTAACTGTGACCACCTCGTGGTTTAAGAAGTTTGGACAGTGTGAATTTAGTCCCTGTTATGACTTGCAATTTTTGGGGAAGGTGTCCTAAATATTGCCTGTAATTTGGGTATTTTTATAAATGTTACGAGTATTAAGTATTAATCCGATTCAGTATCGGTATAGGTTCCGTATATTAGGGGATTATTTCTTATGGAATATGGTTACGCCTGTGATTAGGTCGACCACGCTTGTTGTCAGGGTACACATTTTTTCTTTGTTTGATCGCTACTGCCATTGCCGATTGTTATTGAAAATCTTCTGACTAGATGTAATTTGCAGGGTTATTCTTCGCCTATGAGGGTATTGAATGTCTGGTCTGCTACCTCTGATGTGTGACATGGTTGTTCCGCTGTGAATAATTTTGGGCTGAGGCTGTTTTTTTTCTTCCAGGTTCCGACAATACATAGCCAAGTGCGACCAATCGAGTTGTGTTTTTCTTTTACTGCTTCGATGCTCCTTTTCTAAGCGATACTCCTCGCTCCTTAACATATGGAAAATGAAAATCCATGCGAATATTCCTTTAAGACAAGCGCCGGTCAATTCAATTGCCACTAAAGTCACGTACGGTGCCAATTGGTGAAGTTAAATGAAAATGAAATTTTTGATCAAGATTTTAGCCGTACTTCCTTAACAATGTGAATTTCTACGAATTTAAAAAAAAAAAAAAAATCTGAAATTATAGATGTTTATAGAGATACAATTTTTATGAAATATATATTTATGTCTTTAATTCCATTATTATTAGTACAATTAGTCAAAATTAAGCCACTGTACATTTACAAGACATTATTTTACTGTTGTTTTGGTTGTAATTTAATCTACATATAAGTTTTGGGGCTGAGAGTTGTAAAGTAAGTTTCTTCAGTCCTCGCCAGGCACACGGTGCTTGCGCAGTACCATATTTGGCACTTTAGTGCTGAACCTTAAGCCAAGATCTTTGGCGACGCCATTGCTGGGAGGGGGGATGTTCCTAATTGTTCTAGCCTATATTGTGTGATTGTACATGTATATCGTTTTAAAGTAAGCTGGAAAAATGTGGCTGAAAGTCGTGTTACGCCCCGGCCTGAAGTTCATTACACTTTTGAAATAACCTTGAACACTTGAATTATGTAGTATTGTTAATAATTTTCAGGTATATTGCACGTATACAATAATCGAAATAAAAAGATGAAAGGAAAGGATAATTCACTGTGCGCTTCGTATGATTGCTAAACATTTTTGTCTCATTATTTGTTGATACTCTATTCACGGGGCCCCTAAAATTGTCGGGCCCCTTGGCAACTGATCAGCGTGCCCCTGCGGTAAGATATAGTAACCTTAACTACATCCCTGCAATCGGGAAGGGAATAAGGCCTTACGCGATATAAAATTGCTTCTTTCAAAGGCTCACATTATTACAAACATGGATTATGGGGTTGGGTGTCACCCTCCCCTCCCCCCCCCTCCCCATTTGGGTTCTCACTTCCACAAAAAGCCTAGCCAGGTTTTTATTTGGAAGGGATGGGGGGGCAATTGTCAGCTGTATGCGCTTCGCACATTCGGGGTGGGTCTAGGGGCCTAGTGGGATCCAGGGTGAAGCTATGCGTTTTGGTGGACTACAGGGTGCTCAATATATATATATATATATATATATATATATATATATATATATATATATATATATATATATATATATATATATATATATATATATATATATATATATATATATATATATATATATATATATATATATATATATATATATTTATATATATATATATATATATATATATATATATTTATATATATATATATATATATATATATATATATATATATATATATATATATATATATATATATATATATATATATATATACATATATATATATATATATATATATATATATATATATATATATATATATATATATATATATATATATATATATATATATATATATATATATATATATATATATATATATATATATATATATATATATATATATATATATATATATATATATATATATATATATATATATATATGGGGGGAGGAATGGAACTCTGTGGCACGTGGGAACTCTGGGGCACGTTTCCCCCACTGTTTAGAAGGTGCCATTTCTCAAAGAAGGAACATGCCGTTTCAAACATCTAAAACTTTCCCCTTGATTATATATCTGATCTTTTCAGTGATGAAAGCATGGAACTGAAAATCGCTCCATGACAAAAGTAACTAAATATCGCCCTGTAATGATACTAAATTTGTGAAATTTTGCACACTTCGCATGTTTATAATTTATTTCTGAAATTCTGAGACAACATATTGGGAGCCAAACAGCCTTATACATCGGATTTTTCTTCCAACTGAAAAAGCATTTACATCTGCCTACCTAAATTTTCATTTTTTAAATTTCATTTGGGATGTGTCTTTGAAATGGGCCCAGTGTAAAACTTACGTTGTGGACCCAGTCCCTTGTCATAGACTGACTGGCGTGCCCTCCTCCACCTTCTTTGCAAAGGTCAAAAAGTGCACCTTTACAGAAATAAAACGTGTGTTCCCTTCAAATATTAAAGACAAGTGCCCTATTATATCTTATTGTTAGACACTTAGATTGACGAAAGTACATTTGCAATGTGTCGCCAGATACCCATATTTTGATAGTGGAGCTTCCTTAATTTGGGGTCCAGAGAAATCTCTTGTCACTGATTCGCTAAAGACTTGAATGTGAATTTGGACCAGGGATATGCTAAAGTAACATATCCCTGTTTAGACAATTATGTAGCACTGATATATCGAGTGTCAATATTATGTAACTGAGAAAATCCTCCTGAACCATTGCCATGACCCCTTATTTGTTTTTTACATTTCTGTCGTTTGCATTTGGGACATAAAATATTCCGAATCATGACCAATGTAATCGACTAATCATTTTTCGAATTTGATCATGTATATCTTGATCTAAAATTCGTGTCGTGGGGTAGAGGAGGGGATGGGTTGGTGGAAGCAGGGGGAGGGGGGGGGACATAATTGCCCCTAAATCTAAAAGACTGTCGTACATGCTTTAAAATTATGTCAGTAGGAAAGTGCCTCTCAAATCCTACGCCCCAGATTCAAACATCTTAAGCCACCCCTGCATGATACAACAATAAACTGCAGTGTTTATCGGAATTCGTACAGCAAAATACTTTACCGGTGTTCCAAGAAAACCTAAAATCCCATTTATTCCCCCAAGCATAAAACCTCTTTTCAACATCTTGCATATTATCAGATCAGATCATGTATTTTTATTTTTGGCGCTCTGGCATCAGTCATTCAGTGGCGGATGCAGGGGCAGTGACGTAGCTAGACTTTTTGCAGGGGGCAGGGGTATGGTAGGTCATGTTTCATCCGGGTAAGGGAATTTTGGCGCCCCCCTCCCCCCCAAAGAGAGAAGAAAATGCTTATAGGATTAAAACGTTGGGGACATCTAAATTATATGCACCGTTTTGATGGCACCATTTAGCTGAGAAAATTGCTTAAAATCAGTGTTTCAAATCTATGGGCGAAGCCCTGCGATTCACTTGATTTTGATGCAGAATATTGCTTAATATTGTGTCAAGTTTAGAGTCTTATCTTTGTGTTTCTTGTAATTTTGGTTGTAGATAATTACTTAAATTGTGTCATATTTTGGGACGAAGCTCCTAAGGCCTGGAGGCTGGAAGCCCTGCATTTCTCGCAATTTTGAGAGCAGAAAACGGACTGTGTCAACTCCAATGTTGGAGCCCTGTTAAAGGCCTGAAAGGCAAAACCCCCGGAAGTCATGCGATTCTCGTGATTTTGATGACAGAAAATTGCTTAAACTCATGTAAAAGCCAGGGCGTCGCAAGCCCTGCGCTTTTAGTAGCAAAACATTGCTCAATATTGTGTCCGATCTAGGGGCGAAGTTCTGTAACGGCCAAGGGGGCAAAGCCTTCTGGAGCTCTACGTTCCACGTGATTTTGATAGCAGACACTTGTTAAAATTGTGTGAAATCTAGGAGCGAGGCCCCCGTAAGCAGGTAAGCCCTGTCAGCATGTGCTTCTTGTGATTTTGGTAGTAAAACTTGCTTAAAATTGCCATCTAGTGACGGACTTGCCCTGGTAAGGACATTGGGCGAAGAGACAGGAAGCCCTACAATTCAGGTGAATTTAATAGCTTAATATTGTGTCAAATCCAGGGTTGTAGTCGTGGTAGGCGCCCACAGGGCGAAGCCCTCAGAAGCTTAGCGTGTTTTGGTATCAGAAACTTGCTTAAAATCATGTATTTCACACATGATGTTAGTTTAAAAGAATATACATTTTGGAAAGATTGTTCAAATGTGGAATCCCATTAATTACAATATGCAGTGGCGTAACTAAGGTAGGGGGACCGCCGCCCCGGCCTCGGTCCTAAAAGGGGGCCCGTAAAAAATACCATTATACCTATATATCATAGCAGGCCCACTCGTCTACGCCACTGGCAACATGTCTTATTTGAGGTCCAGTGATGATTTCCATGATTTGTTGTAACAAAAAAGCTTTGTTTGTTTGTTTGATGAAGGCTTAACGGCACCACGACAGCAAGGGTCAAATTGTGCCTAAGATGTTAAATTTTTCCAGAGGTAGGAAGAAAATAAAATAATAGGACGAGTCTGAGAGAAGTACGGAGACTAATAGCCTAGGATGTTGTGATCGAGAGAGGAAGTGCAGGGGTGCTAAAAAAAAGCAAAGGTAGGTAGAAGTTGGTGGGGTGGGGTGTGGGTTGGGTGGGTGGGGTGTGGGTTGGGTGGGGTGTGGGTTGGGTGGGGTGGGGAGAGGACTAAATATGAATGTAAAAGAAGGCACGATGAAGAAAGGAGAACATTTTATCCGGAGGGTTTTTCTGGAAGAGCTCGGCTATCTGAGGGAAGCTCTGGGAAGGTTGTAAAGGAGGATGTGGTGGACTGTGAGGGGGCAATGGCTGGGTATCCAGAAGAAAATAATACTTTCCTGCAGATATGGTGTGTGCTATAAGGGAGGGGTAGGTGGGGGAAGGGTGGGTGGGGAGGGGTGGAAGGGAAGGGTGGGTAAACTATAATTAAGAGGGGAAATATCTGTGAAATTCACAAAAACGAGTGCCCTCATTCTTAGATCTAGTGTTCCTTTAAGGGAAGATATGCTCAACATTATACAAAAGAATTCAATCGATCTTTTTTTCATTATTTAATACATCACCAATATCATTCAAACAACCCTAACAATTTACTCAGCCATAATTCAAAATTTAAGTGGGCTATTTTTGAAGAATAAAACAAACTTACAAAAATTGATGCTATTAAAATTGGAACAAAAATACTCATGTGGCTGTCCATTAATGTTTAGCAAGCAAGACATATACTCCTAACATGAGCACATCTGAGCCATGAGTATACTTCCCGGAAGGAGATGATTTCATAATTCACAAGGGCTGACACTGCTTTTCAATTTTGTAGACAAACATTTTCTCTGATGTTTGTATACATTGAATGTCTTTCCTAAGATGCAAATTAGCCTGAAGTTGCAAACTTGTCAACAGAGGGGGTTTCATCATGTGACTCTAAGTCAACTGGACTCCATTTTGCAGGGCAGCGATATCGTTGTGTTTCACCAGTCTTCACACAGAAGTACAACAAACATACTACATGCTAACCTACCAGTACCAATTCAGCGAATTTTACTAATTGCAATTTGCTTCCGACTTTACTTTATATTTTCCTTGAAGTTTTATATATTCGCCGGGTATACGAAGAATAACTTTAATGTTAATGCTAGCTGACTGTTCGTTATACTCAGACAAAGCCGTACACATACATTATATAAAGTGCTCGCTGCAAATCCTAGTGTGAACCTCAGGTTAAAAGCTGTCACGCCGTACAGCAGAAACCCAATTCAAACATCGATCAGGACCAGATGGAAATCAAAGAGTTTTTAATTCCCCAGCACACATTTAGTAGTGCAACCAGAGGCACAGCAAGATTCTGGCATAATCATCTTACAAAAATAATCTTCTATAACAGTGTGCAAACGTATGTAGGTCTAATTAAGTGTACGGCAAATGACAGTGTTCCTGCCCGACAAAATGGTGATGTAAACAAAGTAACCTTATGACGTCAGCTGAAACACCCCTTATACATGTTCATGTCTGTTACAAAGGTGACAACTAAAAAAGCATATCAAATCTAACGGCGAGGAAAGTGACACCAAAACTGGTCATCATCGGTCAACAACTAACTGACTAAACAACGCTAGTGGCATTTAACACTTTAGCAAACTATTCTCGTCATATTTTTCTTCAAAAATGTATTTTTGATAATCACGAGCTCTCATCACTATCACTTTCATCATACCCTACCAGACCAAAATTGGCTGCCTTAACCTTCTCTGGTTTGTGCAAGGATGCAGCTGTTCTTGCCATGCCCTCCATGATGCTGTTTTCAAACGTATTCTCATCAAACAAAGGATCCGGGATATTTTCTTCACCCTTTTCTTTTGTCTGTCCCTCATTCTTTACATCATCTCCCACATCATCAACTCTGCTTTGATGTTCTGTGGTGTGGGTGCTTTGTTGAGAAGCATGAGAATTAGAATGTCCCACTTTATCAATAGTTGTCAAAGTCTGTTCAACCAAGTCTGAAGTTTCCTGATCAACATTTGTTATTCCTTCACTGTTTTTCATACTTGATTTCTTTGTTTTAACGAGACCTGCTAGAGTAGATTTTGTTGATAACTTTGACTTTTTCGGTACTTCACTTTCCTGAAAAATAAGGAAACACAAATTTAACAATGAAAGGATGGCAATCCATCGAGTAGTGATAATATAAAGGTTATTCAAATGTAGTCTCTTATTTCTTAAAATTTAAAGGAGACATAAAGTCTGACATAATTCTTAGTTTATATGACAGAAATAAAATTAACAAATTTTCTGAGTCTCATACCTCCCAAAGCTATCTAACATATTTTTCTGTAATTATTAAAATCTTTAAAACTACTACTATAAAAGTCACCATTTTGATTTACAAACATGCAGGAAATAATGTCACCAGCCCAACAGGATGTTGGAATGCTTTTTCTTTTATAATTTATCTCAAGTTTTCGAGCTTATGAATTTCTGTATACCTTATCTCAAGTTTTCGAGCTCATGAACAATTATTTTCCTTTTGTAAGGGTCAAGGACATTTTTGCGCACACATGAAATTATCAAAACATGCTGTTTAAACTTTTGTGTCACTCCATTTTGCAATAAAAACGTTGATCAAATTTTTAAAAAAATACATCATAACCCTTATATCCTTGTTGGGGAAACTATGTCATCATGCACAAGATTTTGATACAGAATTGAACAAAATGGCAGCCTCCAGACTTCAAACATGAATAACTTGAGATAGGAATAAGATTTTAAATTGCTGATTTTTCATAGTTGGTCCAGATTTGTATTCTCTATCATATTAAATAATAATTGTAACAGACTGTCCCCTTTAACAACCATTTTACAAGCTTATGCAAATCATACAAACTTTTCGCATTAAATATGTGCTAAAATATGCAAATGTGTGATGTACTCAGTGGAAACAGCTAATCTAAATCCATCAATACTTAGTCACTTCCCACAGTACTTTGAAAGAAGGCAACTCACTTCTTAATTTCTTTGAAACTTAGCCATACCCTCTTGCTTCAAAATCTATTAAAAGCCACGAACGTAGCAAGAAACTAAGTCTATAAAACTTGAACATTTAACAGCTTTTGAATTTTGAGAGATGAATATGCAAATCTTTATGCTAATTTGTGATAATTGGTTGACCTTGGTATATCCCTTACAATTCTAATTGTCTATAGTTATTTTTTTTTAATGTGTTTAGCAAGTTTTGACAAAGTTTTGGGGTCTTTACCAGAACTCCTACCAAATTTTGCCAGGAATAGTATTTCTCATCATTTTTAGGCTTGGTTTGGTTTGTTGATGTTTAACGGCACCGCCACAGTCATAAGTCAAATGTGCCAAGAGGGTGTTAATAAATAAGGTGCTTGAGTTAGGACAGAAAGAAAAGAGAGGTGGGATGGAGTGAAGGAGGGAGAGAAGGTGGATAAGGGAAAGAAGTTAAGGTAATAAAAGGAAGGTGAGGAAGGTAAGGCAGAGACAGGAAGGAAAGGGAGGTTGATGAGGTTGGAGGTAGGATTGTTCTTGAAAAGATTGGAAATTGAGATGGAGGAGAGAGGTGTGGTCTGGAGGTCAGGTATTAGGAACAAGTTAAGAGGATATGCTTGATCGAGAGATCGGTGTTGCATGTAGGGCAGAAAGGAGCAAGGGAGCCAGAAAGTAGGTAAGAGTGGGTGAGAAAGGTGTGGCTGAGGTGGATGCATGTGATAACATTTTGATAACCATTTTAGGAACTGAGATTTAAAAACGAAATTCAAGAATTGCATAAAGATTTAGGGATGTTCAATATTTTGACTTGACTTCTATGGAATCTTTGATTGTGAAATGAAAGGATTGCTAGCCCATTGTTATCTGTAAGGGTGGTGTAACTAGTTAGTTTGATCTATTATTACCTTAAGATGTTATTTGTAAGAGTGATGTAACTAGTTAGTTTATCTGTTACCTTAAGATGTTATTTGTATGGGTGATGTAACTAGTTAGTTTGATCTATTACCTTAAGATGTTATTTGTATGGGTGATGTAACTAGTTAGTTTGATCTATTACCTTAAGATGTTATTTGTATGGGTGATGTAACTAGTTAGTTTGATCTATTACCTTAAGATGTTATTTGTATGGGTGATGTAACTAGTTAGTTTGATCTATTACCTTAAGATGTTATTTGTATGGGTGGTGTAACTAGTTAGTTTTATCTATTACTTTAAGGTGTTATTTGTATGGGTGATGTAACTAGTTAGTTTGATCTATTACCTTAAGATGTTATTTGTATGGGTGATGTATCTAGTTACTTTTATCGATTACCTTATGATGTTATATGTATGGGTGATGTAACTAGTTAGTTTTATCTATTACTTTAGGATATTATTTGTATGGGTGGTGTAACTAGTTATGTTTTATCCCTTTTTTTTCTTCTTCAAATTCCATCAGTAATAGTATTTCTCATCATTTTCAGGAACTGAGATTTAAGAAAGAAAATCAGATGATATGAGTACACCTGCATGGCCAATTACCTCCACAAGAAAATCCTGGCTCTTTGAAATCTTTCATTGTGAAATTAAAACTATTTTTGGTCATTATGATGGGATATTTTGCCATTTCAATTGAGTTATTCTATAAATATACCGGTATGGCCCTTTACCTCTACAAGGAAATCACTGGCTCTTTTATTGTTTCGCTCGGATGAAGAGCTGGATCTGGCAATTTCCTCATCGCTGTCAGAATCCTCATTCAGTCTTTTGATTACCTTCTCGTTACTCTTCCCAAATAAGCGTCTATGATGAGAAAGACAAATTAGGTGACAAAAATAGAATAATCACATCATAACATCATAAATGACCCTGCTATTTACATAAAGCTTCACGGGTTGCCTTAAAGGACTAGGCACACCTGAAAAATATTTTTGTTTCTTTTTTTTCAAACAAAATAATTACCAACAAATTTAGAAAAAAATTTAAAAGGAAATAAACAAAAAATCCATAGTAAGATTAGTGAGAAATACAAAGAAGAAGTGCAAACTATTAAGGATACAAAATGATAGAATGGGAAGATTATAAGTTTACATGGGTATTTGAATTAACAGGTGATTTTTCATTCACTTAGTGTTATTGCTGTACATGTGAAATAAAATTTAGAATGTGTTAAAAAATTATGAAATACACATTTAAAAAAACGGGTGAGTAGAAATAAAACGATGCATATGCAGAAAATAGTGCTTGTTTTATATTAAACTTTGCATTTTAAATACAAATTAGGCCACAAGAGGAATAAGAAACTTGATAAAAAGATTGTGGACATTAGGAGACGTTGATTAAAATAACGAACCTTCATTTCTAATTGTTCATTTTATATGCACACATAAAGTGGTTCAAACAAAAGTGACTGGCTTAAATTTCATGGCATAATCACTGAGTTGAACGAAATAAAATTCTAAAAAAAGAAGCTATTTTACGTATATTAAGATACACAAAAGGTGACAAGCTGCCAGATTTGAAAAAAAATAAGAGTTGCGGTGTGATAGGTAAATTTGTGCCCCCCGGTCCTTTTTTCCTAAGGAATGTCTAGTGAATTTGGTCCCCTCCATCTGATTTTACTGGTAATTTACTGGTGTGTCTGTACGGTTCCTCCAATTAATTTTGTGTACTGAAGTAAGTGCAGTGCTAGTAATAAGCTATGTAAGGAATACAGAGCCGTTGTATTCGTAGAATTTGCTCACGAACACAAAATGGCTTCCAGTAAGCTCTTTGGTGAAATATAAGCTTTTCTTCAATCTGGGCAATACCCATAAGTAAAAAAGCGTGCTTTACGCAAAACGGCAGTGAGAATTACTGTGAAGGGAAAAGAAGGGATTTTTCTTGCAAAAGGGGGACAAGTTGTTGCCTTCAAATTTCCTAGGAAAGAAGGGCCTGCTGGGGGCCCAAATTTCCTAGCGGACCATTTTTACTATGAGGGGGTTGCCAAATTTACTGGATGGCTACGACTTAAATGTCTGGGGGGCCTAAATTTCCTAGGAAATAAGGGCAGGGGGGGGGGGAATTTACTGGGGCATCAAAATTTACTTCTACACCAGCAGTATAGCAGGAAATCATGGGAAGAATTTTTTTTTCATCAACAAATTAAAAATCTAAATTGTTTGGTAAATATGTGCTAGAAAAACGTCCCGTGTATTTGTGCGATAAATAGCACATTGACTACTAAAGAGGAAGTATACAAAGATGTATTTTTGGGGAAAGATTTTGACACCTTTATTCAGAACCGTGGCACATTTTATAATCAAATTTCAACTCTGCGAGCTGCTACCTGATTTCTGCTTCATCTTCCTCCTCCTGCCTCCTGAGAGCATTCTCCGCCTCCTCTGCCTTCACCCTCAGTATCTCAGTGTAATCTAGGTCTGCCTGCCTGTGTTCAGCTCCCGCAGCTCCTCGAGATTCTCCATGATCTCCATCTCTAATTTGGAGTCTTTTGTTCTGTTCTCCAACATCTGAAATGAAATTTATTCAATGATATTTACTTCAATTTTTTGACAATTTCATATAACACAGCTAGAGTTTTTACTTTGTACTTACTTCAAATTTCTTGACAATGTCATATAACACAGCTAGAATTTTTACTTTGTGAAACATTGTTTCATAATTCATCGAAAATCATGGAAAAAAACTAAATTGTTACATAAAACAGCTAACATTTCCTTCTTTAAATCCAGAATAACTTAAATCCTGTATAAAATTATCAGCTTATCACACTAACCCAGTTGGAAAAGTGATGCAGGAAGGCGATTTTATTTTTCCCATGCCAACTCATTATGGTTGTTTGCAGTGGTCAAAATCAAGGTCAAGGTAATAAATATTGAAAACTATGTAACACTTTTGTCCCAACAAGTTTTATGTATTAACTCATAACACAATAAAACAACCTATTTGACTGATCCGAGAGAAGAAAAAAAGCATATGGGATCCTCTCAAAACTGATCCGCCCGGGGTTTATAGGCTTTCATGGGGCCTTATGCCCTCTTCTAATTTTGATCAATTTCTTTCTTTTAATTTTGGCCACACCCTCAATCATATTTAGCCTGAATACGATAAAGCTATCAACGGTCAACTTCAGATAAACAGCTTAGAATTACATAATGATGTGTTGACTACCTTAAACACATTACACTACAAATCCTGCATACCTTTGAAACTCTTTGAACTTTAATCCGAGGGGGGGGGGGGAAGGGGCACTTCATACTAAAAGTGGTATGGGTGTGCCACCCATCAACCACAAACAATACCCGCCGCTGTATGACAGATTTTTTGGTACTTGCGGTATGAAATTGTACAATTTTGATACCCACAGTATAAAAAAAGTCAATTTTGATACCTGCACCATTGAGTTTTCAACAAAATATTGTAAAATTGGGACAGCAGTACAAAGTTGACAGAGCACAGAAGCATTTTTTGGGAACTGCACTACGAAAATGATAAAAAAAGACATTAAAATAATGCAACAAAGGAACCTGCTTGGGTGGCATACATCCATTGACTTGCATGCTATAATTTCCTTCCTTTAACTAACCCTAAACCTAACCTAAGCCTAAAACTAACCTAACCTATGTTTTAAAGAGAGCATGGAGAAAAATATAAGACCCATTCCTGACAATAAAAATATGCTTAATTTTGTAAAAACGTTAAAGGAATATTCCCGTAATTTTTTTTTGTAACTGTTTATAAAGAATTTTTTTGTTTTGAACAATTTAGTACAAAAACCATGTTGATGTGTTATTCCTACTAGAGATAATCAAATTTTAAGGTTCACAAAAATACCAGTAAGCAAATAGGAAAAGGCTCAGTATGATATCACAGCACCACATTCTCCCACAAACTTGATGTATTTCATTAAAATCTACCATCCTTTTTATTAGTAAAACTTGCTAGAAAAATCAATTGATGAAAGATAGGTATTTTTATACATTGCCAAACATACCCTACTTCAATAACTTTTTAGAAAATTGTTTCTAATCATAGAGAAACAACCAATTAATGTTTAAAGAAATACATAAACATTTGCAATGGAATTGTCTCTATGACATCATCAAAACTGGAAATCATCATACTGTACAAAAACTTTAAAATGCAATTGGAAAATCTTTAAAAATCTATATCTCCCGAACGGAATATGATATCAACATGATTGTTGACCAAATTGGCTCTAGAAATATGTTCTTTAAAATAAAAACCACAGGAATATTCCTTTAAGGAAAAATGCAAATTTCCACTCAACAAATGTTTTCCCTTAGCATAAAAATTTTTACCAAAACATTTTATTTTATGGTCAGAATCTAGGTACATTATTAACATATATATATATATATAAATATATATATATATATATATATATATATATATATATATATATATATATATATATATATATATATATATATATATATATATATATATATATATATATATATATATATATATATATATATATATATATATATATATATATATATATATATATATATATATATATATATATATATATATATATATATATGTGTATATATATATATATATATATATATATATATATGTGTATATATATATATATATATATATATATATATATATATATATATATATATATATATATATATATATATATATATATATATATATATATATATATATATATAAATATATATATATTGATATATATATATATATATATATATATATATATATATATATATATTAATATATGTATATATATATATATATATATATATATATATATATATGTATATATATATATATATATATATATATATATATATATATATGTATATATATATATATATATATATATATATATATATATATATATATATATATATATATATATATATATATATATATATATATATAAATATATATATATATTGATATATATATATATATATATATATATATATATATATATATATATATATATATATATATATATATATATATATATATATATATACATATATATATATATATATATATATATATATATATATATATATATCTATATCTATATTACACTCACATATGGAAGAGCCCCCTCCCCCTGCTTCCCTCCCCTTCTCCCGGGCTTTAATCTTTTCACAAATTTGACAATTCAAACAGAGGCTCACAGTGTTAGGCCAGCAGGATGAAGTAGTTAGTTATTACTTGCAAAATGCATTTCATTAAAAACTCATGACACCTGTTTTGCTCTGGCTTTGAATAAAAAGAGGTATCTATAGCAAACATGCATCTGGATTAACATGGACATAGGAGGCGGGGAGTCAGAGGGGTCAGGGGACAATTTACCCCAAATGAGAAACTAGACTATTTTCGGGCAAAGGTGGGCAAAAACACCAAACAAGACACTTTTGTGATGCTAAGGGGGTATTTTATGGGTTCCTCCTTTTGCTAATTTTGTGCCTGGAAATTTGAGATTTTCTGGCAATTTTCCTTTGCCCCTCAAAATAATTGTTATCTCCTACACCCATGTCTAGATACTATGTTCTAGCTGCACAATGGTAAATAAAATGACCTTGATTTGACTTCAAAAGGAGCAAAAGATGGTCACAACTTGAAAGAGGTCAAGCTTTGACCACCCACCTTCATAGGGTTCGTTGAATCTTCTTCAAGACGCTTTTGTTCTTTCTTCTCAGCTACTTCGAGCAACTTTTGAGCTTCAAACAATCGTGTTGCCCCATGTTCAAGAGTGTAGTCTGTGTTCTCCAGATCAGTCTAAAAAAAAAAAACAGAAAAAGTGTTTGCAGTTTGAATGAATATCAAATAAACTTATTTAAAAGATGCCCAAAAGTATAAATGGTTAATAACTGATACTTGACTCATCATTGTTGACAAGATAAAACAATTATTTATATCAGCATATCACATCACATTATTCCCTTACAGGCTAAAGAATGATCTGGCAAGTAGCTGTTGGTAAGGTATATGTCATATGTGCTGAAGCTCATAAACTTCCAGTATTTTCTGTCATTTACATTTTTTTTTGTCTTAAAAGTAATTCTTTATTTCTCTTCACATGAATTTCATTGCAATCGTTTGTTCAATCGCAATGTTATTGTGTCTAAAAAGAATGAAGAACTTCTACATTCAAACATGCTATGTAAGATACCAACCTAATAACTGCTCAGTTGTAGAATCAAGGAGTGTAGTAAATGTGCAAAGGGACGCTCTGTGCCTCATGCTTATAGAGTCGACTTTGATGATTTTGTTGTTTATCTATTTATTTTATTTATTTCAACATTTACATGGGGTAACTCAGTTTAGCACTTGGCTAATCTTACGAGGCCCAGTACAAAAGATATGGTAGGTTAAGTAAAAGATAAGAATATAAATACACATTTAAGTGATGAGGCACATGCGCATGTATTTGGGTTCCACTATCTTGTAGATACGGACTTCGCTTGATATAATGAACAAAAAATGTCTACCACTGCATTAGAAATGGCTTTGCTTAAAACCAGGAACATCTCAACCGGACCTCAAATGAGCAGGGCCGGTCGGAGTAAAAGTTATATATTTCTTTGTTTCCCAAACCACAAAACTGTGTACAGTTTCACCACTCCAAGGCTCCTTCAAGATAACACCTATTCCCACTGGTGTTACATGGTATTTTTAGTGACACACATCTGAATATAATGGCAATCCTTTGTAATATAAGTAGTAACCGTAAGCAATGCTGGCATTGTTTGTCTTTGCTACTGGGGAAAGGTGAAATGAACTATGAGCATAGAATTATTTATACCTCACTGTTATGATGCAAAGTTATTCTTGTGAAATGATGTGGTTAATTTGTTGCTTCAAAATTGCAGGCCAAATTTTTAAGCAGTGCCTTTACTAATGGTCAAGGATATTCGCATCACTCAAGTTTTCTATGATAAAGGTCGACTCTTTAAGCATTAGGCACAGAATGTCCATTTGCGCATTTACGCTCATTGGTAGAATATACCATATAATATAGAATCCTAATACATAGGAAAGGCGCCTCCATTGATATGGACATATAATCTGTATGGATGGTGATTTGCTGCCCAAGATCCTGCTAAAGTGGAGCCCAGATATGTTTGGTGGGAGCAGAAGAAGAGGTAGATGCCACACTAGATGGTTTGATGTCATAAAGAGAGACGCCTCTTCTTTAGGAATCGGAGAGGACTTTGAACAAATTGCCAGAGATCGTGGGAAATCGAGGGATGTGCTGGCACAATTAACGCTTTTACGTTATGTTACTTAAGAGAAAGAGGTAGAAAATACAATATTGGTTATCTACTAGGAACCAGAACCAAGAGGTTTTGTGGTTCCGATGCTTCTGTTTCATAAGCAGATTGATTTGCACAGTTTGTACTTACTGTCATGTCATTGCATATTATGAAATATTTGTTCCAGGATATTTATTCATAAACATTTTTTAACAACATTAGCATTTGCACAATAATTAACAACATTATCATAGCAAGTATGATGCAAAAATGATTGCTCATTTATCCTTTTTCAAGAATTTGTCAGTAAGCCCCGCCTACTCATTTATATTCATTACCACAACATTAAAACATATGTACAGACCATGATCCATCTGTGTACCTGATATATGTATCTGATGTATGGATCATGGGGTACGGGTGTTTTTAGCACTTTCACATTAAGCCATGCCCACCATGCATATTAATGACATCTGCTGATAACATAAGCATGTACACAATAATCTAACAAAATTATCATACCCAAAATGATGCAAAACGGACATACAGTTTTTAAAATGTTCATTTTAAGCCTCCTTCTTACTAATATGCATGATATCACCACCAAAAACAATAGGGTACATCTAAAGACACCATGGGCTATCTGTGTACCAAATATTACATGAAACCAGTACAGTTCTTGAGATACCGTGTCTACAAGTTCTTTGCAGCAAAATCATATTAAGCCCCCGACCACTATGCATATTAATGAAATTCAATGTTTTTACATCATGAACATGTACACACCAGCTAACATCATAATTATCTCAAATATGAAACAAAGCGGTTGTTCAAATATGAACATTTCAAGATTTTTTCTTTAAGCCCCACATACTCATTAATATGCATGATATCATCACCAACAACAATAGGGCACATCTACAGACCATGAGCTATCTGTGTACCACATATGAAGTGAATCCCATGTATAGTTCTTGAGGTACTGTGTTTACAAGCTCTTCTCAACAAAATCATGTGAAGCCTCATTAATATGCATGATATCTACACCAAAAACACTATGCATATTTATGAAATTCAATGTTTATTACATCATAAACAAACCAGCTATCATCATAATTATCCCAAATATGAAAAACAGACATGCCATTGTAAAAATATGAACATTTCAAGATTTTTACATTAAGCCCCACCTACTCATTAATATGCATTACATCACTATCAAAAATAATAGGGAACATCTATGAACCATGGGCTATCTGTGTACCACATATGACATGAATCTAGAGTATCATTCTTGAGATATCGCGTTTACGAGCTGGTTGTCACAAACACACACCATCATGACCGCATAGGTTCTGGACGCAGCCGCATTAGAACCAAAAAATGAAAAAAAATGTACATAACATGGTTTGTTGAACAGTCAAATATGTTGAAACAAACTCTCACTAGCAGAATTATTTGATTCCTCACACACAGTACAGACTTGGATGAGAATTGATCTATGTCATTGTTCCTTCACTTTGGCTGGAACCAAATATTTAATGAATTGGTTCACATCAAAATATTTCCAATAAAAAAATGAAAATGAACGATACACACCTTAAACATTATTTCTGTAATGCACTTTGGGCATCTGATGTAAAACCGATAGATTCTCAGTCCCAGGTAATTATCGTCCTCTGCTGTTTCGCACTTGGCATTGAACTTTCGACCTTTGTAGATGTAGTCTCCACATGTGTTACACCTAAAATCATGGGAGGGTTACAAGTATTATGACAGTGTCACGATAATGCAGTACGATAGGGCAATGTTGCTGATATTATATGAATATTCATAATATGGATATTCATGAATAAATTAATGATATATTACAAACATTTGAAAAACTGGACACTTGCCTGTAGTGGTTATAAATGATTCAGTAGTTTATACTTTGGAATGGTCAGGGCTATGGTCAAGATTCACTTAGGTCATGCCACATCACATATATGATAAAGAATGCTCTCAGGGGATCGATTCTGGGTCAAATGGACTAAACCATATGGTACTCAAATATACAACAAACATTACCTCATGTTGAAAGGTGCCATGGTACGGATGGTGTATTGCCTGGTCTTCCCTTGTTTCAGCTTAGGGATCTTTGATGGATCAAAGTCTGGAGGATAGTATTTCTATAAAGCAAAAGAGGCACAAGAACTCATTTAGAAGTCTGAGTACAGCTGTGAAGCTTAAATATTAAAGGTTATTGCACTTTGAGGTGCAATCATAATTTCTTCAGAGCTGGAAAAAATATACTGTCCCAGCGATTTTAACTACAGGAAATTAACGGGAATTTAAAAAAATAAAAAATTACTGAGTAAACAACAGTATCTGTGGTAAATATGTGCTCTAAGAATGTCGCCCATGTAACTGAGCAATGAAAAGTATATTAATTGTGAATGAGGGTTTAAGTATATAAAGATGTACATGCTATGCATCCATTAGGATGGTATCACTATCATCATCCATTAGGATGGATCATCATCATGTAATAAATCTGATTTATTATCATTATTATTATTATTATTATTATTATTATTATTATTATTATTATTATTATTATTATTATTATTATTATTATTATTATTATCATTATCATTATATTAATATTATTTCTGTTGTAATTTTTCATGGGAAGATTTTTGACACCTTTGTTCAGAACCGTGGGAAATTTTATAATTAAGTCCAACTATGGATTTTTTAAGAGGACATGAGGTTTATACTAAAAAGAGGTGCCACTTTAGATTTAGTTTTAGACAAATTTGAAAATTCTTGAGACAAGACATGACACAACACAACATCCATCTTGCCATGTTTATAACATCCTCTTTAATACTGCAAGGAAAATAACTTAATGGTATTTCTTTTCTTATGTGTCCCACAATAATAACAAAGTATGTATTCACTGAGTTAGGGTTTTGTCTGTGCCATGGTGATATCTAATATGATTTGCTAATCAATTTTTTTAATACATTTTTTTATAAGTTGTATCTCTCAAGTTTAAGGTGCAGTGGCTCAGTGGTTAAGGAGTCAAGCTCGTATTCAAAAGGTACCAGGTTCCATTCCCGTCATCAGCACTGCTTTGTGTCCTTGAGCAAGACACTTTACTTGCTTCAGCCCACTGAGCTGTAAAATGAGCACTGCAAGGGAGTTAATCTGCGATGGACTGCGTGCCCGTCCAGGGGGAGTCATGTACTCTCATCGCTTGTGCCACTGAAACGGGGGATAAGCATCTGGCTCTATGAGCCTAATGACTCGATGGAATTAGCTATCTCTCAAATTAAACTTGTAAGTCAAACACATCCTGTACAGACCCTAGTTTTTGCTATTTTACAGGGGCAGCCCTCCCAGCCACTACGTGCCCCTGCCCAGGGTCCGCCCTACCACCTGGGGTCCGCCTTGCCCCACATGATAATTTTTCTTTTTTTTAGATTTGTTTTTTTTAAACTTAATAATCTTAATAAACCTAAATGGATAACATAGTAAGCAATTGTCTTGTTTGTAAAGGGGCCCCTGGACTTCATGACAAAAAGACACAGCGCTTTGCGTGTATTAATGTGCCCTTCAACAAGTCAGGCACCCTGCCCCTATTTAAACCAAGCTAGGGGTCTGCTGTACAGTGCTTACTCCAGGGATGAACAAATCAACCTCATGGCAACTTGTCTGCTGGGCAGTGTTACCTAAATTCATGGTTGTCCTGAATAAAAATGAGGTACCCCTGTGCAAATGCTTCAAACATTTATGTCAAAAAATGCTTTGTCCACCAGGCAGAAGTTTGTCCTGACATTTTTTGTTTGTCTCAAGCAGTCGGACAAGTGATTTGTTGCACCCTGCTTTGCTCAGGGTACATAAAAGAACTCATTTGCACATCACAAAGTACAAAACAACTCATGGTACTGAAAAGAAACTTTTGTTTCATTTAATAATAAATAGTTTTGTTAGTCCTTCTATTACATGAATGAAGTTCTTGATCACATGCTTAAACAGTTCATGATAAATAACTCTGGCTATAAATTTTCAGTCCAATGCATCCAAACTCACCAAAGTATTTATAATTTACTGATGAAAACATCCTTTTAAGTCCAAATGAATCCTCAGCCCACATTACATGCATGACTTGGCCCTGCAGTTACCAAATCCACAATATCTGGCTCTTCACAATAAGTTCCATTGTGTGCATATAGATGATTGGGAGTGTAATTACTGATGTGTAAAATCACTGAACTATATGTGGTGGGTTTCCTTATTGCTTCTAGCAGAGTGTAAAAGTTATACCTGCCGAAATGCTCCAGCTTCTAAGCCCTTCCACCATTTTCTCATAAATTGTTATGTCTTTACATTATAAATATTGTAATATATGCATAAAAATGGAAAATAAATAAATCAAATCAAATCAAGTGGTTCTTGCTGGTGAAAAGACTGAAAATTTGTATCGAAGATTGGGCATAATGTCATTCCAGGTGCAAACAAGGCTCATCATACTTACCTGAGTTTGCATGACCTTTCACTTGCAGGCTTCTTTGGGATAGATAACACCAAAGTACAGTACATAAATAGTTTGGTATGTTGAAAAAGAAAATCTCAAAAACAAGAGGCCTTAAAGGATTTTCTCAAAAATTGATGATAAACATCTTTATCACAGTATCATCTCTATCATTTTCAAAGATGCACATGCAGGAAGAAAGTTATAGTAGTTCTGTACAGTATTTCTTTTACAACAGAGTATATGCAAAAATTTGAAACCAGAATGTTCCCTATGTCAATTATGAGAAATACTTTGAAACCGTTTTAAAGAATTAGTTCTGGGGTCAAGCATTATTACATCATTACAACAAGCATATTACATGTCCATCTTATATAAAAGAGGATTTCAAAATAAACAAAATGGTAGAAAAAGTATCAAAAATCTTATTCCATTTAATGCTTTGTATTATATATGTAAAAAAAATTAAAATCAGTCTAGTTGTGACATCACAGCCTCAAATTGCTCAAAGTCTTTATGTACATGTATTCTATCATATTTTGTCGGATATGTCAGCAAAGTAGTAAAACAGAATCTAGCAAGAGCAATTATAATTTATTACCTAAAAAAAATTCAGGAAAAATTAATTCAAATAGTACATAAGTTAAATAAATGTTCTTTAAGATATATTAATAAATTGGTAAAAAATGTGAGGATGAAGATTAATAAGCAGATTTCTAACAGACAAACTAGCTGGACCGTCCACAAGTGGATGGCTTGCTGGGTATAGGCCTATAAAATATTGCTGTTTTATGTCTGATAGATTTATTTATAGACTATACTAATACCTCAACAGTTTTTTGTTTTCCTTTCAAAAACAACTTCATGTAAACATATGACCAACTAAACTTACATTTAGAACTTTTCTTTCCGACATCTTTCACAGAGAATTGCCACCAATGAGAGGACTGGACCTTTAAACGTTGTATTCTAAATGAAAATCGATAAAAAAAACAATATTCAAAACAAAACAAAAAGTTTTAAATTCTACAATAATGTAACCAGTCACTGATGACACACAAAATTTCAAGAAATATTCCTGTGGACAAACATGTTGCCCCCCCCCTCCCCCTTCAACACATAACTATGCCACTGAGGTTCTTTGCCTGCAGGCATAGGAACAAGATATCCTTTGTATCAACACCGTTGGTATCCAGTCAAAACGTCACTTTACCAAAACGTCACAGCTTTTTTCTACCAAAATGTCCCAGTCAAAAAACAAAACATCCCCCCTTAAAGCCATAGTAAACCAGTTAGCTTTAACTCTAACCTGAAACCAAAATGTCTCCCGCTTTGAAGCCACGAAAATGAACTAATCCATAAACAGTTTCAGCGCTAATCAATCCAACATCAAACAAACAGTCAAAAGATTGTACAAGATTACGTCGGTAGGACATTTTGAAGTTCTTATTGGTTTCTTAGTAGTTTTTCACAAAGGTTATTTTACTATTCTACAGCTTATTTCTTTAGCAGTGGGACACTCTAAACTGTTTTAAAGAGTGAGAGTATGTTTTCAATTGTAAAGGTAACGAATGCAATTAATAGTTGGGTAATAAGAGTGAATAATGTCTGATGGCGGAGGAATAAATAACGAATAGCAATTTCTATAGGCCTATTTAGGCTAAATGATCAATTCAAATCAGGAAATAACAATATACATGTATGTCCTATACAATTAACAACCATTTAGAAACCTACGACACATTTTAAGAATAAACAAATAAAAACCCCACGAATCAGGTTGGTCCATATTCCACGTAAGTTGACCTAAAATCCTCATACACACAGTTATCTCTCCATTTAGGCCTTTATATCAAAGAATCTTAACCAGAATCCTTTCAATCCAATCCAAACTATCCTTAATTTTATACCTATATGGGGACATTTTGACCCAGGCAGACCGGGGCGTTTTGACATTTTGACCGGGCGGAACATTTTGACGTTTTTGGCGCAACGGGGACGTTTTGACGAAAGAACGGAACGTTTTGGCAAAAGCAACATTTTGGCAAAGCAGCGTTTTGGCAAACAGCGTTTTGACAAAGCAACGTTTTGGCAAAGCAACGTTTTGGCAAAGCAACGTTTTGGCAAAGCAACGTTTTGGCAAAGCAACGTTTTGGCAAAGCAACGTTTTGGCAAAGCAACGTTTTGGCAAAGCAACGTTTTGGCAAAGCAACGTTTTGGCAAAGCAACGTTTTGGCAAAGCAAGGTTTGGCAAAGCATTGTTTTGGCAAAGTATTGTTTTGGCAAAGTAATGTTTTGGCAAAGCAACGTTTTGGCAAAGCAACGTTTTGGCCTATCAAGTTTAAAGCTGCGGGGCTATTCATTCATATGTGGTTCATCACGGAGTCCACTCTGGTTTGGTTTGTTGATGTTTAACGACACCGCAACAGTCAGAGTCAAATGTGGCACTCTGAATGAACCAGGCGCCCGCACAGTCAATACAAAAATAACTTATAAGATGTAGTGCAAACCTACTCAAGCTTAATAGTGAGATAAACACCTCACTCAGTAGGCACTACTTGCAAGGCAATACTTGCATACTGAGTGAGACAACGCATAATACACTCATAACGTTGAAAACCACTCGGACAGCAACAAATAAGTTAAAACTATTCTTATAACTGACAAAAGTACTTACAAGCTATGATTTTAATTTCATTAGCATCTTGAAACTTTAATGCATTTTTTAAACTAAGTTACAAATGAAATGATGAACACTTTGTACATAAAAAAAAAAAAAAAAATTACAGAAGAAATGATATTGTACTTCCTTGACGTTTAAAAAAGCATACACATTTAGTGCGCGTATCACCTGAGTGCGCTGTTAACTGCTATTTTGAAAATGTTTGTCAGAAAATGCACGCAGTGTTGGATTTAATGCTATACGCACGTTGACTTCACCGATGCGCTATTGTTTGACAACTTTTCAACTAATTAGATACATCGACCCATGGCGCTGTTCAAAAAATGAGTAAGTAGCAAAATCTCTTGCACAAAATGCAACTTTTCTTCATTAAACCCACGCCTAAAACATACGTGAACGGCTCAATATAGTAATATTGAATAGCCTATTGAGGAGGTCGGACATCCAGGAATGTTGTGGTGCATGGTGACGTAACAATGCTTTTTTGACGATCTCGAACTTTAGTCAAAGGGAAAAACAAACAGTCAGTTATCATTGCAGTCAATGGGAGAGAAACCTATTTTGTGTCAAATTGCTAAAAATACTCGACAAAATTAATTTTTCTTAACAAATGTTGTGTATTAGTTTCCAATATATATGAGTACCATTAATTTTCGCTGACTGGCTAAGGCAACACAAGTATTCATAAAAAATATTTCATTAACTGTAATGATAAAGTTTTCCCTTCAACTTGGCAAAACCGTACTGAGCCCGTACACGTGTACGTCGAACCGACCTCCTCAATATATATTTATTTAGTATTACGTAAGTGTTCCATGACGATAAAACTAGGCATTATTGACCTGAGATCATTACAAAAAGGTCTTACTCTTAACAGCTATTTTCGCGCGTAGTCTAAATTCGTATACGCTTCTATGATAGGCCAATGCAGCAGTTTCAATGTCATAAAGAATATGGCTCAGTATTGGCAAACTGTACGGAGATAGGAGAAGTTCATGTTCTTTGAAAGTTTAATTTTGATTTCATTTACTCTCTCTACGTACCAAACTATTTTCCTTAGGTTTTCCATATTGTCCGTATGCTATCAGAAAGTTTCATATGCAAATTGCAAAGACCTTAAGTATGTTTTCAGACCTAACGTTAGTATTATAAGGCTTAAGTGTTAGACCTAGACCTGTTCCGCTAATGTTTATTGCTAACGTCCCTAGGGTTTAGTTAGTAATAGTAAATTACACTAACACAGAAGCCTTAGGCCCAGCCTACAGTAAAACTTCCTAAAGTTAACGTTTGAACTGATTTAAGAGGGATAATGAAAACATTTAATACGTAAAAGATGGGTAAAATAAAAATCTAAAACTTTACTTTGTTCTTGAAAATTGACAAATAATGCCAGAACGTCTAAACAACGTAACTTTAAGTTTAAGTGAAGTTAACGTAATCTGGAAAATAGCGGCGCTCTTGGATTTTATCGTCGCAAAATTTGATGGTGTGTAACGGCGCACCTCTCACACAGCTGGTGTTTATTTAGTAAGGCAATTTTTTTTTATGGTATTATGTGTCGGGTATAAACATGTCAAAGTGGGGTTGGAGGGAACTGGGGGTGGTTTGAGATGATCGATCATATTTGAATATGTGTTCAGTGGCATCGATCCCTTGTCGTCTGTTTAGACGGGGGCCCAATCTAAACAGACGACAAGGTATTGCCTATTGGTATTTATCCAGGGGTGTAGCCAGCCTTTCAGATTTTGGAGGTGCGGATCGGGGGGGGGGGGAGGGGGAAGGGATAGGAATGAGTGGCCCCCATCCACCAGGGCCCCTGGCTTTATCCATAATATCCCCGTGTTTCTGATATGTTTGTTTTGAAAGAAGCCAAAATGCCACTATTGTCGTCTGCTTAAACTGATTGGGGACCGCAGTTGAAACAAACAATAAGGAAACATATTTGTATTGATCAAGGACCCCAGGTCAAATTATCTCGACTGGAGGAATTAAAAGCTCTTTTTAGACATTTTTTATTACGTTTTGAAATCAAGTTTTTTTATATTGTTGTTTACATTTTGTTTCGATTTATTTTGCTGGAGCCCCTTTGGGCTCTGCCTGGTGTAGCCCACTTCGTTACGCCATTGTGTGTGTCGCCGTAGGCAACAAATTGAACGCTAATTTAATCCTTGGGGGTTCCAAAGGTGAAGCCCTTGTAGGGGTCCAGGAGAAAATCCCTTAAAAGCTCTGCAAAATTGTATATTTTTGGCCACCCAATAAATTCTTAAAATACCTATACAGATAGGTAATGTACGTCATGAATACCAAAATGCCGCAAACTGTACAAAATTGAAAATCGTGAAATCATAAACTGAAAGGCGTTAATATCAACATTCTTTTGAAAAAATCTTGCTTGAATAACAACCGGAGGTAGGTATGCGATATAGTATAATATAAGGTCTAATACAGAGGCAAGCGGCAACTTGCTCCTCCCACTGGCTCCGGCCAACTATAGAAGTTTTTTCCTACCCATGCAGGCAGTTACAATTTTTATAATTTTATTTCCGGAAATTGAGAAACTGGTTTAAAATGAAATTGGTAAAATACTCAGAAAATGGTGATCTGGGAAAGATGATATCCGCAGGGTACCTGGAACTTAATCAATTCAGCTCTCATCTAAACATGCCCAAATCATTGTCAGTACCAACTACCAACATCTACATGTTTAGCTGTATAGAAACATGTTAAAACCTTTTGAAAATATACTTTTATATGCCTATATGTCTTTAAGACAGCGGCTTAACTAAGGGGAAGCCCCCCCCCCCCACCCGTGCCCTAAGGGACCCTTGAAAAATACGATTATACACAGTTATGTATTGATGTATATATACCACATACTCGTCCCCGGCCCGCAGAGCCCTATTTACGCAGAGCTGTTCTAAGAACTATACATACTGCACAATGAACTAATAACATGTTTATTTGCAGCCAAAAATAACAATCCCCATGAGAAAGAGTTAATAAAGAAGGGGGGGGGGACTCAGCTGATCTTTTCAACGTAGGTTTCAATAGGGGTAATGATTAGTTCTGTGCCAACTATCAGAAAACGATGTATCAGTTTTCACGTGACCAATGAAGCACATTTTCTCTCATAGACAACTAACGTTAAGACTCATATGAGCTCAATTGTGAGTTTGTGGTAATTTCTTATAATCATTGATCTATTATTAAACTCTTGTGGACTTCAAACTTTTCAATTTCAAACATTACTTTATCAGATATTATCTTAAAATCATCATATCTGTCGATGAAATTATAAGTAGCATGCTCACCATTTCTCAGTACAGACTTTCTTTGTAAAGAAATCATGCATGAGCTTTTGTTTCTTCATGATGATCGCCTGGGCGCGTCTTTTTTTTTTTCTGCAGTCCAGAATTGACATTACAAATTTGTTCAGCCAATCATATACAAGAATGACAATGACGTAATTAAATATGAATATTAATATACAACTTTAGGATGTTCAACGTTGCATATTCATATATGTTGGCAGACACCATCTGAACTGCTGATATATATGCTACGATTAATGTATTTTTTTTTTTTTTAAAGTAAATTTTGCAACTGTCAAATTATTTGAGTGAAAATGACTAAAATTTAAAACTTCAAACTAGCCATTTCTAGTACTTTTGGCTGTCTTTACGTCATGTTTGTGCAAATTGCAAAGGCATATTCAGACACTAGGATGCATGTTGCACTTATTACTCACTCTTTATTTGCTTCTCTTACCATTCCCTCAGTGTAAACTTGAAACTTTTTTTGTCAAAAAGGAAAATAATATGGGACTTAGGAAGTTAGGGCCTAATAAAACAAACAATGAAACTCACTACAACTACGCACTTCATCTTAAAAAAGGGAGCTTTCAATTTGCAGGGTATTCTATAGTTACTCCCATACTCCATAGTGCAAACACTGCTGTAACTTTAATGCAAGGGAAAGTCGCTTAACTACTACTTTATAAATTATGTCTTAATTTTCATGCAAGGGGCGAGTGTTAGAACTTCACTCAGTACACCACTTACCGAGATATTGTTAACTACTTCCTCGATATTCAAAGGAGGATTCGCTTGGTAGCACATTTTAAATTGTGCCATATCTGTAGTGTCAGGTTTTTTCCATTGTTTTCCGGCAAAGTAATGTTATTCACTCGCGGTCATGGAATTACTAAGTCCCAAATTATTTTGGGAGACGATATGGGATGGGAGGGGAGGGGGAACTTTTATGATTAATTTAATATCATTGGGGAAAGTAACGGTATAAATGAAATAATGATCACCCAAAAAAACTCTTGGGGGAAAAATCTTAACGATTTTAAACATTAATATGGCGGTGGATAGTGAGTCCCCAAATAATAACTGTTTTATGCACTTTACATAAATTCTAACAAACGTAGGTGAAAAATACAATCGTATACAAAATACATATATGTACAAATAATAATTAAATAGAAAGATGTATAAAAGACACAGGTTATCGATATTAAAAAGCCTAGTCTTATACAAGTATGTTAACAAGTAGAAATACTAAAAGTCTTAAAACATAATCTCTAGCTGTCTAGTAAAAAAAAAATTTTTTTTTTTTTTTTTTGAAAATTTGAATGGTATTACATTGTTTCTAATACGGAAGAGTGTTCCGTAAACACATAAAAGATTTGTCAGCAAACATTTTTGTAAGTAAAAGGAATTTCATCTACAAAACAAAGTGGACAGGGAACATGGGCGTGGCGGTGAACATGGGCTGGGCCGGCCGGGGAGGGGGTCAGTCTGTGAACCCCGGGATAAGGTGGAGGGTTCAGACCCAGATTTTGTATGGGGCATGTGAACCCGGATTCGGATTAAAGGGGAGGTGGAGGGGGTGGGAGGACTTTTCAGGCTGAAATTGGTACCCTCACGAAAATGAAACTAAAACCGCCATTGAGCTCAATGAAGTAAGCCAGGCAGCGCTTATGAAATAAAATTTAAAAAAAAACATCACGATAATTTGAGTACCTAAAAAAACCATGCAATAATCTTAATCTGTTAGTTTTTTTAATTTTATTTATTAGGGCCTTATTCATGAAAAAAATTAATCAAGTTTAAGAATTGAGAGGATTAAGGTGCGCCTGACAGGCAGCAAACTGTTTTTGCTCTCACATTTCCACTAATTTTCACTAGTTTTAACCATTGCCATTGTTTTGAAAATTGGCATACTTGAACTTTGTGTATATGTAACTACATAACGGTTTACATTTTTCGAAAAGGATGTCTTATTTTGGATTTATGAAGATTTTAGTTCTATGCTCTGCAATATATTTGAAGGTCTATTCTCTACAAGCAATAAGCTGTCAATCAAACATCATCATGTGCAGTGAGATTAAAGGAAAATCAATAATCAAGTACATAAGTGACCAGCTTATCTACTTAAGCAAACCTTCCAGCCCAAAACAAAAGCTTTCAAGTTCAACAGAGGTGCTACAGATGGTTAGATTGCAAGGAATAGCAAGACAAAAGCCAACAAGGAGAAGCAAACGAGGAGGCTGTAGAAAGTAAAGGCCAATTAAAGTGATCAATGAAGTATTTGACAGGAATTTTGATCCTGCAGGAAAACGAAAGTGTAACCTGGATAACCTTACAGTGATTCATCCACACAATAATAAACCTATGCTAAAAGCAGTATTATGGAATGCCAGATCTGTAAAGAATAAAACCGAAGAAATCACAGACGTCATAATTGATGATAATTTAGATATAATTTTTATCACAGAGTCATGGTTAAAATCTGTTGGAGATGAAGGTAAAATAGCTGATTTAACTCCCCAAAGATACAAACTTAACAAGCTGTCACGAACAAAAGGTGCAGGTGGAGGTATTGTTATTATATCTAAGCAAAACCTCCAAATCAATATTTGTTCGATGTCGATTAAATTACCCTCATTTGAAATATTGGAATTATAAATTACTGCAGGTAGTATGTCTGTACGATCAGTTTGCATTTACAGACCACCCCCATCAAAATCAAATGGTCTTTCAACATCGCAATTTCTAGATGATTTTTCAGTATTACTTGAGACTTTTAGCACCAAAAAGGGTCCACTAATGATACTTGGTGATTTTAATACTCATTTTGATGATCAAGGAAAACCTGAAGTCAAGAAGTGCTTAAAGTCTCTGCTAGCGAATAGGCTTGTACAACATGTGAACCAAGCTACACATCAGAAAGGTCATACATTGGATTGGATCATAACTAGAGAAAGTGATTCCTTTTTAAGTAACGTAAAGATTGAGAATCGTCAGATGTCTGATCATTTCTGGATAACTTTCACATTAAATCTTGCCAGACCTTTACCACTAATGACAACAGTTACATGTCGTAATATCAAAGGCATATCGCAAGATAAATTTAGAAATGACATATTGGAATCTGAACTTCTAAAGAACCCTCCCTCTATACTTGATGATCTCACTGAGTTATACCACGCCACTTTAACGGAACTACTTGACAAGCATGCCCCATCAGTTGAAAGGCATATACATGTCAAACATAATTCACCTTGGTATAATGATGACATACATAAGTTGAAATTACTGAGAAGAAGAACAGAACGAAAATGGAGGATTTCCGGCCTTGAGGTCCATCGTCAAATTTACAAACAAGCAAGAAAGGATGTGCAGAATGAAATTAAGCAGGCCAAAGCAAAATATTACCAAGAAGCAATACTTTCAAAAATAAACAACCCTAAAGCACTTTGGACACAAATGTTTAAGCTATTAGGCAAAACTGAAGAGAAGATACTTCCTACAGCAGCAAATTATGAAATATTAGCAGAATCTTTCAACCAATACTTCTCAAGCAAAATTGAAACCATAAGGAAAGCACTCATCTCTGACGATAGTCGCCCTCAACTTGACCAAAGATCTGACCAAGTGATGTCATCATTCAGTGGTGAACACCTAACTGAGTTTGAACCAATGTCTGAACCACAAGTACTGAAACTGATAATGGATTCAAAGCCTACAACATGTGAGTTGGATCCTATTCCAACTAAATTGTTGTTGCAGTTTTGTGATGTTCTCCTGCCTGTCATCACAAAAATGATAAATATCAGCCTGGACACAGGAATTGTACCTAGAGTATTCAAGAATGCGTTGGTGAAACCTCAAATAAAAAAGCAAAACTTGGACAAAAATCAACTCATAAACTACCGTCCAGTGTCAAATCTCCCATTTCTCTCAAAGATCTTGGAAAAGGCAGTAAACAAGCAACTGGTAAATCATATTAATAGCCACAATCTTTCGGCAAATTTCAATCTGCTTATAAGAGTGCACATAGTACTAAAACCGCTTTGGTGCGTGTTGTGAACGACTTGCAAATGGCGATAGATGATGGAAAAGTTGGAATCTTGGTACTCCTCGACCTCTCTGCTGCTTTCGACACGATCGATCACGAACTTCTGAAACAACGACTAGCTCATGAATACGGGTTCAGTAACAAAATACTTTCTTGGCTTCCATCGTATATATCAGACAGACACCAGTCTGTTATCATCAATGTGTCACAGTCTAATCCAATGAATCTAACATGTGGTGTACCACAAGGATCTGTTTTAGGTCCTCTATTATTCACTTTATACACAAAGCCACTTGATAGACTTATAAACAGTCATGACGTTCTTCATCACCTCTATGCCGATGATACACAGCTGATAGATAGTTTTCACCCAGCAGAAAGTGGAATAGTGGCACTTAGCAAACTTGAACTATGTACAACAAGCATAAAGTCTTGGATGACGAACAACATGCTCAAACTTAACGAGTGCAAGACAGAAGCTATGCTTGTAGGACCAAAGTCCAGACTGCTCAACACAGACATCAGTCATATCTCGGTTTGTCTCACCTCAATCCCATTCTCTAAATCAGTGAAAAATCTGGGTGTTTTTCTTCAACCGGAACTGGCCATGGAGAAGCATATCACAGAGCTTTGCAGGATCTGCAACTACCACTTGCACAATATTGGCAGCATCAGACACCTTCTGATTCAAGAGACGGCTTCAGCATTGGCAAGGTCATTAATCCTGTCACGTCTTGATTATTGCAACAGTCTGCTTGTAGGTGCGTCACATGGGAACATCAAACGATTGCAGAGGATACAAAACAAAGCTGCACGTATTGTCACTAAAACATCAAAACGTGACAGTATTACAGCCGCGTTAAAGCTTTTGCACTGGCTACCAGTTGAAGCTAAAATCGAGTATAAAATATTGTGTTTAGCCTACCAGTGTATAGACGGATCAGCACCAGAATACCTCTGTGAGCTTCTGTCCATCTATCAGCCAAAAAGGTGTCTCAGGTCTAGTGACAAGCAATTGCTGGATATACCAAAGTAGAGACTAAAATCTTTTGGTTACAGGTCTTTCACAGTGGCAGCCGCCAGAAAATGGAATGATATTCCGAAATCCATGAAAGACATTACATTTTTGAATACGTTTAAATCTCAGCTCAAAACATATTTGTTTAAGAAGTATTTTTGATTTTTATTATAATTTAATTTAATCGTTTATTTACATTAACCTATCATTTGTATTGTATAAGCGCTTTGAGCATACTCCACAGTGTGGATTAAGCGCTATATAAATGTTCCTATTAAGTCATGTGGATGATGATGAGGGTCATTACATCATCAGGACAGGCTGGCAGCCTCATCCAAGTGAGTGTGATCATTTTCATAAATGGTTTCAAATTTGGGATGGTATAATCAAGGGCATATTGTTGCTGTGATTGAACTTGAATTTTGCGATAAGAAACGACTAAAATTTCTTTTTTAAGCTTGGATTCGGATTTTTTACCAACCCCCTTCCTTCCCATCCCCTCCCTCTTTCCCTCCTGCAAAAAAATCTGCCCGTGTTTGCAACCGGACCGTCGTTCTGCCGATAGCACAGAACTATTTAGGTATTACTGCACCAGCTAAGAATGAGAACCCGGACCATAGAAAAGTCTAATACAAATATTTCAACACTTCCCATTTCATGGGACTCGAAGCTCAGAGGTTGGAAATTTTAGGAATGGTAGGGAAGGAATAGATATTGTCAATTCATGCCTAATTTGTACAAGAACAGCTTGACGGGATGCACAATACCTTTTCACTTTGGCCAAATCGTTGGTGACCCGCCTAGTACCCTCATCCGAAAGATATTATACAATACTTTTGAAAACATCACAAAATATCTCAAATCTTTCGCGAAATTTTTTAAGGAAAAGACCCTGAAGTTGACTCTTTGATCATGTGGCAAATAATTAGTTTTGTGCTACCTGCCGACTACGGACACATGACATATCATCTGACTTAAGTTTGCGTACAATAATATTAATACATGATAGTATTGTTGACAAATGACATTGACAACTCTATCTATTTCTTGTTATTATTAATAAATCGAAGTAGTATTACACCCTGAAAATTCAAACAGTCAAGGGCAGGAGCCACGAAAATACAGCAGCGAACGCGTAGACAAAGGTAAACTTGGGTAGATTTGTTCTTCAATCTAAGTCCTTTTTTCTTTCTTCAAAGTTTTTTTTCTTCGTTAGTCTCCGCGCCATTCAATTTCAAGTTCAACATCCAAGTCTATGTGGTTCATAACGGAGTCTACTCTGAATACCAGGCACAGTCGATAAAAAATAAATTCGATGATCACGTGCAAGACTCGTAAAACACTGTTGGCTAAATACACTATGCATATCGGAAATCGGGGAAGCTCATCTGTTCATTGTTAGCTTTATTTTTTATTTAAAATATTCTCTCTACGTACCAGGCTTTTTTCTTAGGTTTTCAATATTGTTTCGTATCATAAAGGTTTGTTTTACTCATATCCATTGGCAATAATGTTTTAGAGTAAAAGTATAAAATATGAAGTAAGCAAACTAACACTGCCGCCCTAAGTTAGTTAATGGTATACTTACTTGGTAATGGTAATTGGTACTGTATACATGTACTTGGTGTTGATCCTCTTCTCAGCACATGGCAGAGTAGTCTGAGATTTCTCTGACAGTGGACAGGGTATTCATAATTCATTCAATTTTTGTGTTTTTTGACAGTTTGCATTTGTTTGTTATTTATGATCCCTATTATCACTTCCACACAAATACAACTATGATAATGGTAATTTCCGCAAAAACAAAGTGTGCTGTCACCAATCCACATCAAGTTCTTAAAGAAGGTTTTGAAAGTGATCGCACAGTTTGTCAAAAGATGTCAACAAGGTAAATGTGGCAATAGCCAACCAGGAACCAGGAAAGTTAAAAGAGTGTCTACAGTAAGTTTTAATGGCATATGTAAGTGTTGAATATACACCTCTGAGAGTGAAATCAAAATACTTTAAGTTACCGTATAGTTTGTAAAAATCTTCCGTTTTGTTTAAATTAGGTCATTCTTCAAAATGGCCATTTTTTTCGAACAAGTTTCTTACTGATTGTCCTAGGTTTTGGCAAAAAATCCCATTTAAGATAAAATGGAGTTGAAAGTATGTATGTATTATTTTAGATGAATCTTTGTTATCAAAAGAATGCATGTTTTTTCAAGATTGAAAAGTGATTTATGATTTTTGCTAAATACCTCTAGCTGTGGATGGTATCAATTAAAGACAAAAGCAAATCTCAAATGATGTACACTGTTTTGTAATGCAATTGTCAATTGTGTAGCTCACCCCTACACCCCCGGACAACGTGAGTCATTGCTTCAAGGTGGGTGGTCAAAACATGTACATTGATGCACCCCTCAGTCACTTAGGTAACTGAAATTTTTTTGAAATGAATTACATCAAATCAATCACCTGTTTAAGGTCAATGAGTCTGAAATAAATTGACCCACCCCAGAGTCACTCTGGTGACTGACAATTTGGTACAATGATGCACCCGCAAGTAAATTCATATTGTTAATTACTTAATTTTATATTAATCTCAGAAATGTAAATTCATTGCCTTATATATGCCATTAAAAGTTACTGTAGACTCTGTATTCCTGTTTCCTGATTGGCTATTGTCACATTGCGTTGTTGACCTGTTTTGACCAACTGCACTAAAAGTTAAACAAATTTGTCTGAGAACTTGATGTGGATTGGTATGAAAGTACTTGGTTTTAAGAAATTACCATTATTATAATTGTTTTTGTGTTGATTTATAGGAAGTAAACATCTCTAGGCAGACATTCATACATTTTCCATGTGAATAAAGAATTTCCAATGTGAGTGAATACTATGTTACGAAAAATGCCTGTAATCTTTGTAATCTCAAGTCGATGTTGACCTGCAGCTATGTAGATTTTCAATAAGTATATGTTGTCAAAAGTGTATATGCTGAGATGATGAAGTCCTCTGACTGTGTGGTAGGGCATAATGACAAAAAAATGCTAAAATGTCAAAAAAACACAACAATTTAATGAAAATGGATGCCCAACCCACTCTTAAGGGAATTTTTGGACTAGGGTAATCATATACTCAAGTTTTGCCTGGGTTTTGTGTAGGCCCAGCATAAATTTCGGTGGAGTTAAAATAAAAAATGGTAACCGATTTTTGTTGAACCTACAAAACTTTTTTTCATTGGCATCCTTTAATAGATATAACACAAGACAAAAAAATATTTTCATACAAAAGTTTGTAAGAACAAGGAAAAAACAATTGTGCATCTCCACCTCAAGAGTCAAACTCTGGAACTCACTTGATGATAGTATAACAAAAATGTAAAACCGTAATTTTTTTTTTTTTTTTTTTAAGTACAAACAAAATTTATTGGCATCTCAGATGTATCAAGCTTAACTTTCAGTATTTAAATTGTGCAAATGTGTAATTGCCTAATCTTTTAATTTCTTCTTTCTTTTATTTTCTTTTTCATCATTTTTTTTTTTTCTTAAAGGTTTTTCTTATGGTATCTTGTTGTACACATTTATGTTGTTTTATCACAAATTTTTCCGATTCATGTTGAAAATAATGTTTTGGGGGAAACATTTTATAAGTATTACACTTCAGTTTTCTCCTTTTCTATGAAATAATTTACGGATTAGACACAAGACAAAGATTTAAAAAAAAATGTATTTTGTTAATTTAAAGATGTATATAATTTAACCACTGAGCCACAGCACCTCCATATCTTCAAAAGCATTGTAAGAATTTGTTTTTAATTAATGCCGATTTCTCATCTTTTAACAACAGTTAACCAGCTACCAGTCAAAATTATGTTGCTTGCCACATCTTCAAAACAGCTGAGAAGCCTTGAACGCCTGAGAATTCTAGGGCAGCATTTGGGAATTCCCAAACAGCCGTCATCGTTGTCATCAATGTCAATCACTGCAAAACATTGCTTCAGTTCAGAGAAAACTGAAAACCCAGAATATGAAGGAAGATTCAACAAATCATACTACAAGTATTTCCTTCCGTTTCAGACGAGGTGGGCCGATAATGACCAGAACAAGCATATGAATAATGTGATCTATTTGGAGTATATGGACAGTATATGCAATCATTACCTCCTACAACACTGTGGTATGGACTTGACCAACCCAGATATATCACACTATGTGGTCACTACGTCGATGGACTTTAAGCAGTCAGCTAAATATCCAGATGTTATTCTTCTTGGACTGAAAATTGCCAAACTGGGTTTCTCCAGTATACTTTATCATGTAGGAGTATTTACTGATGCAAACTCTGACCCAAAAGCAAATCAGGGCATTTTGGTTACTGATGGTCAGAACTCCATCACTTATAGTTTGCCACAGTTTGCAGAAAGAGCCGCTGCGGTGGGTCACATGATTCATGTATTTGTTGATAGCAAATCCGGGAAACCATGTGATCTGCCTTCTAATATTCGACAAGGTTTGGAGAGAATTATGTAAATTATGTTTTACCCCATCTTCTCAAAATATCCCCCGGTATCCTCATATTTTGGTTTTCTGTGTTTGATTGAATGCTCGCTCATGGTTTTATCCTTTTGGGGTTCAAATATTAATTTAGTAGTTCCTAGAGGAGGCGTGGTTGTTTTATCTGGACTAGTGAAAATGGTGTCTTTGAATTTGAAATTGCATTTATCGATGTGAATGAAAATAAGCCCCCACCGTACATTTATGTTCCAAGTCTTTAAAATCTTTGTACTTTGAAATAACAAGTTCAAAGTTTGCTTGTATAACTTTAACTTATTAAACTAGTAGGTGTAGTTTTAGAATCTGGAATTTAAGCTGCAGGATGTAGCATTTTTATCCTTCATCTGTTGTTCCCTATTGTAATTCACTTTTAGGCATATGCCAGGGATAGCACATGTAAGTCACAATGACTTGTTTTCAGTGTGTACCCGATGAATTTTCCAGAATGGAAAGTGGATGAACAGCGGGTTAACACCCTGCTCTTTTCGAGAAGTGTTCAGAGAACCAGGCAGGAGCAGGAGGTAAAACTCCTACCGTCGGGACAGACAGCCTTACATCCCCTCCGAAGGAAGGTGAGCGCCACCCAACCATTGGCCACTTTTCACAAAGGTCAGGTATGGGAGAAGGTGTTGCACAGGTATTGTTTGTTTGTTTGTTTGATGAGGGCTTAACGGCACCTCGACAACAAGGGTCAAATTGTGCCTGAGAGGTTAGATTATTCTAGAGGTAGGAAGGAAAGAAAACGGGGAGATTGAGAGAAATACAAGAACTAAAAGTCAGAAAGCTGGGATCGAGAGAGCAGGTGCATTGGTGAAGAAAAAAACAAAGTAGAGAGAGGGGGTGGGAGAGGAGGACTAAGTATGGTTGTAGAGGGAAGCATGATGAAGGAATGAGATAATTTTATCCGGAGGGTTTTTCTGGAAGAACTCTGCAATTGAGTTGTGGGAAGCTCTGGGAAGGTTGTACAGGGGAAAGCAAGGAGAACGTGATGGACTGTGAGGGCGCAATGGCAATGATTGCAGAGGGGATGGAGGGAGCCAATAAGGAGTTGGGAGTGAGTGAGGTGGGTGTGACCTATTCTAAGACAGGTAATATGAATGTTGTGGATACGAGAGAGGTTGTTGATGGTGGGTTTGATCGGAATGGTGGGCTGGATGACGTGGAGTTTGTTATCAATTTGGGAGTCCCATGAGGTTTGCCAGCGGTCACGAACAAGGGAAGCGATAGGCGGAGGAGGTGGGATGTGGAGTTGTCCCATTCAAGATTTAGTAAAGAAGTAAGGACAGCTTTGGAGTCACAGATGATGGCAAAGTGGCTGAGAGGAGAGTACTCAATAAAGTTGAGGGCGAGGAGGATGGCCTTTGCCTTGGTTGAAAAGATGGACGAGTAGTCGGGAAGCAGCTGTCTTGTCGCCTTCCTTGGAGCCATCAGTATACAGATGGAGGTGTAGTTTGAGAGTTGGTTTTTGATTTGGTTGTGGAGATTGATGAAAAGGTTAGGATGGGTTTGGTGATGAGTGGAGAGGCCAAGGTGGATAGAAGGGATGGGGGTGGCCCAAGGAGGAAAAGTGGGCCAGGAGAAGGTACCAAGAGTGGCGGGGTTGATGCCAAGATGGAGGAGGTCTTGCCTGGATTGGATTGAAGCTATGCGCCTAACCTCCCATTAGGATCACAAACATCTTTGTGCTCAGTACTATTAATGTTTTTAAGGTTGAATTCAAGTAGTCTCATCTTGAACAGTAATAAAATACAACAGAACCTTTCAAACAGCAAGAAAATGTTTATTTGTCTCACAATTGAACATCAAATCATGACCAACTTGTGACAATTGTCCTGCCATATCATTTTTAGTTCGAATCTTTGCAGAATAGTAGAGCTATTCTACTACCCCTGGCGTTGGCATCCAGTTCAAGTTTTCTTTGTTTGTTAGTTGAAGATTTTAGATGAGTTTGGTATGATAATAACATGACATGAATAGCATTTAGAATATTAGTCTTGGGATGAATGGAGAAGCAAATAAAAGATTTCTCGCCTCTAAAGAATTTTAAATTAGGTGTTTGTGTATGGAAAAGAAATATAAACAATAAGTGGAATGTGGGGTATAAGATGACATGATGATAAAGTAGCTCCAGGAATTAGGATAAGGGTGGGATTTCAGGTGAGACAGGGTTGAGTTGTATGTAGGGGTGGCATGTTGGTCAGGATGCATTTGCATGTTGGACAGAGTGGGTTGGCATGTAGAACAGAGTGGGTCGGCATGTGGAACAGGGTGGGTCGGCATGTGGAACAGGGTGGAATGGCATGTGGTGGCGTGTCATGTGGATTTTAGTTGTGATGGCATGTAGGTCATGCATGTGGTGGAATGACATACAGTATCTGGTTTTCAGGGTTGCTTGTAGTACATAGGGCATGGGATGACATTTGGGACATATGGGTTCAGATGGAATGTGAGACGGGATGGAATGTGCAATATAAGCGGTGTCTAGTTTGTTATACATTAAGCAATATTGTTTTGCATAATTGTGCTTTAATGTACATTTTTCATGCTGCTTGACACACATTTTCTTAAATTGGAAGTTGGATTACAATCCACAATGTAGTTCTGGGAATGTGTAGATGTTGGGGGAGGGTACAGATTGGAGAGGGTTAGGTAACTGACATTCTTTCATTGACATTGGTAAGCCAGGGCTCTCATTTCTTTGTTGTTCAATTGATAGAAATAAAAAAGGACTTATAGTTATAAATACTGTTAGCTTTTACATGTTTTCTGAGTTACTGGGCGAGGTTATAACCTTGAGCTTTTTTTGTCTTAAAATATCTGGGACAATTTAAAGATATTTTTAAGCTTGTAGTAAAATGTGAAAAATAGCAAAACAATTTAAGATATAAGTGCATCTTTCAAGCTCAAGTAATTTAAAAACATCTGTCCCTGCTAGCCCAATGTCTGTATATACTTCCCTTTATAAGCCTATTCTCTATACTAATTTTGAATAGTCAAGCATATTGTCCTTTTGCAAAAATTGGCGAAAAATACCAAATGTGCCATTTTTCAATTAAATTTTGGTATTTTAAGCCTTTTTTGGTATTTTTCCAAAATGAACACCCCCCACTTTTTTAAACCCCCTTAAAATATTACACAACAGGGGTCCCCCTAATTTTGAACCTTGGTGTGAATACTGCTTTCAACAGTTCTTGTTTTAAAAATAGGCAACTTCATCCGGAGCAGCCCTCTCCCAAGTTATGTACTGTAAAACCAAATGTTTTTTTTCTGTGCCATGGTGTATTCAATCATTGAACTGATATTCACCGCACCCTTCTAAGAACAGTGGTGGCACCACAGGGAGTGGGGAATTAATCAAAATATTGGTCAATTCAAGGGGCACTTCCATTTTAAAGAGGGCACTTCCATTTTGAAAGGGGCACTTTTATTTTGAAAGGGGCACTTCATTTTAAAAGGGGCACTTCCATTTTGAAAGGGGCACTCCCATTTTAAAGAGGGCACTTCCATTTTGAAAGAGGCACTTTCATTTTGAAAGGGGCACTTCCATTTTGAAGAGGGCACTTCATTTTGAAAGGGGCACTTCCGTTTTGAAAGGGGCACTTCTATTTTGAAAGGGGCACTTCTATTTTGAAAAAGGCACTTCCATTTTGAAAGGGGCACTCCCATTTTAAAGAGGGCACTTCCATTTTGAAAGGGGCCCTTTCATTTTGAAAGGGGCACTTCCATTTTGAAAGGGGCACTTCATTTTGAAAGGGGCACTTCCATTTTGAAAGGGGCACTTCATTTTGAAAGGGGCACTTCATTTTAAAAGGGCACTTCATTTTAAAAGGGGCACTTCCATTTTGAAAGGGGCACTCCCATTTTAAAGAGGGCACTTCCATTTTGAAAGGGGCACTTTCATTTTGAAAGGGGCACTTCCATTTTGAAGAGAGCACTTCATTTTGAAAGAGGCACTTCCGTTTTGAAAGGGGCACTTCCATTTTAAAGAGGGCACTTCCATTTTGAAAGGGGTACTTTCATTTTGAAAGGGGCACTCCCATTTTGAAAGGGGCACTTCATTTTGAAAGGGGCACTTCATTTTGAAGAGGGCACTTCATTTTGAAAGGGGCACTTCCGTTTTGAAAGGGGCACTTCTATTTTGAAAGGGACACTTCCATTTTAAAAGGGGCACTTCCATTTTGAAAGGGGCACTTCCAATTTGAAAGGGGCACTTCCATTTTGAAAGGGGCACTTCCATTTTGAAGAGAGCACTTCATTTTGAAAGAGGCACTTCCGTTTTGAAAGGGCACTTCCATTTTAAAGAGGGCACTTCCATTTTGAAAGGGTACTTTCATTTTGAAAGGGCACTCCCATTTTGAAAGGGGCACTTCATTTTGAAAGGGGCACTTCATTTTGAAGAGGGCACTTCATTTTGAAAGGGGCACTTCCGTTTTGAAAGGGGCACTTCTATTTTGAAAGGGACACTTCCATTTTAAAAGGGGCACTTCCATTTTGAAAGGGGCACTTCCAATTTGAAAGGGGCACTTCCATTTTGAAAGGGACACTTCCAATTTGAAAGGGGCACTTCCATTTTGAATGGGGCGCCTTATTTTGAAAGGGCACTTCCATTTTGAATGGGGCGCCTTATTTTGAAAGGGGCGCCTCATTTTGAAAGGGGCGCCTCACTTTGAAAGGGTCGCTTCACTTTGAAAGGGTCGCTTCACTTCGAAAGGGTCGCTTCACTTCGAAAGGGTCGCTTCACTTCAAAGGTCGCCACTTCGGAAGCGGTCGCCACTCAAAGGGTCGCTTCACTCAAAGCGGTCGCCACTCAAAGGGTCGCCACTTGAAAGGGTCGCCACTTCGAAAGCGGTCGCTTCACTCGAAGGGTCGCTTCACTCAAAGGGTCGCTTCACTCGAAGGGTCGCTTAACTATGAAAGGGTCGCTTCACTTCGAAAGGGTCGCCACTTCGAAAGGGTCGCTTCACTTCGAAAAGGGTCGCCTCACTTTAAAGGGTCGCCACTTCGAAGCGGTCGCTTCACTTCAAAGGGTCGTCACTTCTTCAAAGGGTCGCTTCACTTCGAAGCGGTCGCCCACTTCAAAGGGTCGCCACTCGAAAGCGGTCGCTTCACTCGAAAGGGTCGCCACTTCAAAGGGTCGCCACTTCGAAAAGGGTCGCTTCACTTCGAAAGGGTCGCTTCACTTCGAAAGGGTCGCTTCACTTCGAAAGGGTCGCTTCACTTCGAAAGGGTCGCTTCACTTCGAAAGGGTCGCTTCACTTCGAAAGGGTCGCTTCACTTCGAAAGGGTCGCTTCACTTCGAAGCGGTCGCTTCATTCGAAGGGTTTTAGAAAGGGTTCATTTTCGAAAAGGGTCGCTTCACTTCGAAAAGGGTCGCTTAACTCCGAAAGGGTTCATTTCGAAAGCGGTCGCTTCACTGAAGGGTCGCTTCACTTGAAAGGGTCGCTTCACTTCGAAAAAGGGTCGCTTCACTCGAAAAGGGTCGCCTTCACCGTAAAGGGTCGCTTCGCCCGGGCTTCACCGAAAGGGTCGCCTCACTCGAAAGGGTCGCCTCACCGAAAGGGTCGCCTCACTTCGAAAGGGTCGCCTCACTTCGAAAGGGTCGCTTCACTTCGAAAGGGTCACTTCACTTCGAAAGGGTCACTTCACTTCGAAAGGGTCACTTCACTTCGAAAGGGTCACTTCACTTCGAAAGGGTCACTTCACTTCGAAAGGGTCACTTCACTTCGAAAGGGTCACTTCACTTCGAAAGGGTCACTTCACTTCGAAAGGGTCACTTCACTTCGAAAGGGTCACTTCACTTCGAAAGGGTCACTTCACTTCGAAAGGGTCACTTCACTTCGAAAGGGTCACTTCACTTCGAAAGGGTCACTTCACTTCGAAAGGGTCACTTCACTTCGAAAGGGTCACTTCACTTTAAAAGGGTCACTTCACTTTAAAAGGGTCACTTTTGCAAATTAAAAGAAAAAGTGTGCATATTCCACCAGTTCTTGCACCTTTAGACAGTAATCGAGGGGCACTTCATTTTTAAAACGGCAATTTTGTCATTTTTAAGAAAAGGGAGGGGGGAAGGGGGTACAGGTCCCCTGGTTCCTACACCAGTGTGCAAATCAATTTTATTCAAATTCTCTTACATTAGTTTAGAAGCAGTTGTTTAAAGACATTTAAGATTACCAAATATTATGATGTACAGCGATCATGACTTCTCCCACATTTGAGTCCATATCACAGTGGAGAATTTTGATTTTTTCACCTGCAAGAACCCCCATTTCTGTGCAGAGACATCACTAGGATCTTCTGATTGGAGGAATGTAGAAGCATCACTTTCAAACTGGGTGAATTTGTGAGGGATTTCTAAAGATGAACTGTTGGTCGCCCCCTCCTCTTTCCCAAGCTCAAAAAATTTCCTGTTTTGGAGATACCGTCACATGAATGATCTTATAAAGTCACACCCACTTATGATTTTCATTCCATCACCACCTTGTGAAATGTACACAACTAAAAATAATTACGCACAGTTCCCACTGTAATGTAATTCTTGATTTCTAGGTTAAATAAAAGAAAGAGATGACACTGTCAGTTCAAGTCGAGAACATTCCAAGTTTATTCTATACAATTTCAAACAAAAAATTGTCATACACATCAACAAAACAAAGAGAAACTAGACAATAGACAAGGAAATGAGTTGATATTTATCACCTAAATGTAGCATTTCTTACAGCAAGAGTGAGTGTTCCAGAGAAGTGTTGACACAATCGACAAAAGGTTAAGATGACCCGCAGCTGAAAGCATAACTTAACCAATATAAAAATAATGATTATCTTTTAGCTGTGTCGAAAAATAATTCCAACACCATATTCCCTTAACCCTTACTCTACCATGCGGCGACATTGGGTGCCCCGTCTGTGACTCCACCTCCCAGGCAAATTTTCAAAAAAGTGCTGGTAGAGTGAGGGATAATCAACCCGCGACAAGTGTGCCAACTCGAAAATATATGCAGCATGGCCTCAGTGTGCGACCCACTGGGTTACTGAAGCGGAATGAGCCCGACTTTGGTTTCGGGAAACAAAGGACCCTTCAATAATCAGCCTATGCTTAACCCTTATTCTACCACGCGGCGATATTATCACCGTTTTGGGTGCCCCATCTTTGACTGCCTCCCAGGCGCATTTTCCAAAAAAGTTTTGGTAGAGTAAGGGTAAATGATTAAAACACCAGTTGTGCTGTCAGTATCTTCAAATACTTAATTCAAGAATAAGCTTCTGTTATAAGGTACCTGAGCCAATCCTTATTAATCAATATTCATTAATCTTTACCTTAATCCTTCATGTCTCATGCAGTTAAAAACGTGACTGCAATTTTTTTGGAACTTTTTTTTTTATAAGCTGATTGATTTGCAAAATGTGTATTAAATATCCTGTGAGTGTATATCATGAAATATTGGTTCCATGATATCTATTCATAAGCCACACCCACCATGCAGATCAATAAAAATGTTGACAACATTAGCATTTGCACCACAATTAAAAACATTAAAATGGTTGCTCATTTATCCGATTTCAAGAATTTTTCAGTAAGCCCCGCCTAATCATTAATATTCATGACATCTCTACCACAACATTAGAACATATGTACAAACCATGATTCATCTGTGTACAACATATGGCATAAATCCAATATACCATTCATGAGATACAGTACGGTGTTTACATCATTTAGCACTTTCACAATAAGCCACGCCTACCATGCATACTAATGACATCTGTTGATAACAAAAGCATGTACACAATATTCAACAATATTATCGTGCCCAATATGACACAGAACGGACATACAGTTGTTCATTTATCACTTTAAAATTTTTACTTTAAGCCCTGCCCACATATTAATATGCATGAAATCACCACCACAAGCAGTACACATCTCCAGACCATGAGCTATCTGTGTACCACATATGACGTGAATCCAGCTCATAGTTTTTAAGATTATCATGTTTACTTGTGCTTGTTTACACAATCATATTACGCCTCGCCCACTACGCATATTAATAAAGTCAATGTTTTTATACAATAAAAACACACTAGTGAGCTAACATTTCTATCAAAACATATATGAAACAAAACAGACTCTGTGATTGTCAAAATAAGAGCATTTCAAGATTATTATATTAAGCCCGGCCTATTATGCATGATATCACCACCATATCTACAGACCATGGGTTATCTGAGTACTACATGATCAATTAATTCACTTTACCATTCTTTAAATAACAAGTTTACTAGCTCATTTCAGCAAAATCATATTAAGCCCTGCCCACTATGCATAATAATGAAAGGCTACGTTTTTACATCATGTACATACCAGCTAACATAATTATTAATAAATATGAAACAAAACAGACATGTGGTTGTTAAAATGAACATTTCAATATTTTCACCTACTCTTTAATAAGCATGATTTTTGGTGAGCATGCAAAGCATAATGCGAACCTATGTAATGGTGATTTCGGGTGATTTTGTTTTTTGAGACTTCCTCAGAAAATGTTAAAGTTTCTTCAGAGTTCCTCAGGAGAAGTTAAAGTTTCTTCAGATATCTTTATGGAAGGTTAGAATTTCCTAACAAAATCTTTAAGTTTTTCAGAGATACCTAAGAGTGATTAAAGACTAGTTTCTCTAAAATGTCTACAAAACATTTGATATTTCCTTAGAAGATAACTGTAAAATGATATTGTTTTCCAAGATTCTTCAGAGATCCTCAAGCATCACTCTCGTAGCACTGGAGATTCAAAACATTTGGGCACCAACAGTTGTATCAGGCATGATTATTAAATTCTGCCTTTATTATTGTGGTCATTTGCATAAAGTTGCCACAGTATATGAACTGACCAGATTTTTTTTCATATTTAGTATGCTTAGTCTGGGAGTGTGACAGGATGTGATTGTATATAAACATAGGGAGGGATACCATGTGGGATTTGGATGGGGGCCATATGATATAATATATATGATGTAGTATACACCAAGGGCTATATCAGGCATAATTATTTGACTCCACCTTTTTTTCTTATTCAACAAGTCATTTGCATATAAGTTATTATATGAACTGACACTTTAATACATAGTATGCTCAATCAGGGACTATGAGCTAGAATGAGACTTCTTATGAAGCCTATAGAATGTCATGCTGGACATGGGATGTGCTACCATGTGGGACATGGGGTGGTATGTCATGTGGGACATGGGGTGGTATGTCATGTGGGACATGGGGTGGTATGTCATGTGGGACATGGGGTGGTATGTCATGTGGGACATGGGGTGGTATGTCATGTGGGACATGGGGTGGTATGTCATGTGGGACATGGGGTGGTATGTCATGTGGGACATGGGGTGGTATGTCATGTGGGACATGGGGTGGTATGTCATGTGGGACATGGGGTGGTATGTCATGTGGGACATGGGGTGGTATGTCATGTGGGACATGAGGTGGTATGTCATGTGGGACATGGGGTGGTATGTCATGTGGGACATGGGGTGGTATGTCATGTGGGACATGGGGTGGTATGTCATGTGGGACATGGGGTGGTATGTCATGTGGGACATGGGGTGGTATGTCATGTGGGACATGGGGTGGTATGTCATGGGACATGGGGTGGTATGTCATGTGGGACATGGGGTGGTATGTCATGTGGGACATGGGGTGGTATGTCATGTGGGACATGGGGTGGTATGTCATGTGGGACATGGGGTGGTATGTCATGTGGGACATGGGGTGGTATGTCATGTGGGACATCGGGTGGTATGTCATGTGGGACATGAGGTGGTATGTCATGGGACATGGGGTGGTATGTCATGTGGGACATGGGGTGGTATGTCATGTGGGACATGGGGTGGTATGTCATGTGGGACATGGGGTGGTATGTCATGTGGGACATGGAATGTGATGTCATGTGGGACATGGGGTGGGATGCCATATGGCACAGGTTGGAATGCCATGTGGAACAGGTTAGGTGCCATGTAGGATATATCGTGGAATGCTATGCGGGACAGGGTGGAATGGGATGGGATGTCATGTGGGACATGAGATGTGGGACATGAGATGGGATGTCATGTAGGACATGGGATGTCATGTGTGACATGGGATGTCATGTGGGACATAAGATGTCATGGGGTGGGATTCCATGTGGGTCATAGGGTGGGATGCAATGTGGGACATGGTGGAATGCCATGTGGGACAAATGGAATTCCATGTGAGACATACTGTATGGTGGAATGCCATATGGTGGAATGCCATGTGGGAAATATGGTGGAATGCCATGTGGGACAAGGCATGGATGGGATGTCATGTGGGACATGAGGTGGGATGTCATTTGGCACATAGGATGGGATCCATGTGGGACATATGGTGGGATGCCATGTGGGTCATAGGATGGGATGCCATGTGGGACATATGGTGGAATGCCATGTGTCACAAGGGAAGGGATGGGATGTCATGTGGGACATGGGGTGGGATGATTTCTTTAGTACTTTGACCAATCAAATGCTGGGGGGATTTTTCCTTGGTTTCCCAACTAGTCAGGCGCAGTTTTGAGGAACAAATTGTAAGCAGCAATATGCGTGTGTATTACTTTTATGTAGAATACACATATGATACATGTCTGGTCATATATCATGCGTGAATTGTGTAGACGGCCAGTATCTGATTGGTTAATTAACCAGTGTGTGTTTATGTGCCCAGCACGTGTTTTATGTGCCCAGCATGTGTTTTCATCACCAGCATGTGCTAGAGTGTGTTTTAGACCGGGTCTGTTTGTTTTACGTGTGATGTGACTGAGTTGTGTGAAGATCAGACGTGTGAAATACTCAACGCGCAAAAGCTCTGCCCGGCAAAATGGCTCCCAGTTAATCCCTCTATTCAGCTGAAGTATCAAATGGATGTTTTCATATAGTTCCTGACGATGGAAAAAAAAAGGTGAGGGGATAACTGAGGAGGGGATAATGTACAAATATCTGCAAAAGCCAGCTTTTTAAGGTACTTGTGAAAACAAGAGACTTTGTGTGAAATTTGTACAATAAAAATAGATACAAGAATAAAATCATGGAATATATGCTCCACAGTAGTTGAAGCATTCCACATTTGTGATCTCTACAATACTGAATGCCTCGGAACATTTTATAACCTCAAAATGAGTTATGGCGCTTGTCTAAATTCTTACCATGCCTATATCATGTTTTCATTACTACGACAGGATGATGAAAAATTGTGAAATATAACTTTCTACCTGAGAATCACAACAATAAAACTCTGTGGAAATACAATAAGTATAACATGAACTGATCATAAAGTTTGTTTGTTTGTTTGATGAGGTCTTAACGGCACCACGACAACGAGGGTCAAATTGTGCCTGAGAGGTCAGATCATTTTAGAGGTAGGAAGGAAAGAAAACAGGGGGAGAATGAGAGAAATTCAAGAACAAAAGTCAGAAAGCTGTGATCGAGAGAGGAGGTGCATGGGTGCAACAAAAACAAAGTAGAAAGGGAGAAGGGGGGGGGGGGGGTGGAAGAGGAGAAATAAATCATAAAGTATTCTGTTGTTAGAATTTACAGTCGGTGTAAAATGTACAACCAGCTTTGGGTAGTGCTCCCATGTAGAGAAAGGAGCAATTACAGAAGCACTCAAGCGAAAAGTGAGGGCGCTTGTTTTTTGCGAATTTTACAAATATCATCCACAACAGATCGATAAACTTCATGCCTCCATAGCCCACAGACGACGTGAGGGCTAAGGTCACTTGAATATTCATATTAAACAGAAAATTGCAATACCGTTGCGTGCTAGATAAGCATTTGATTTTTTCGGTTTAATCCTCTATTTAATGTACACAATAAAAACATTTTATGTTCAGGAACATTAATGGATTTTCACTCTGAAAAAAGTTCTTTAATTTACTTTCTAGGTAGTCAAGAGATCCATAACATATTATATATAAATCCATAGCATATTATATATAAATCCATGACATTATACAACATGAATCATATACTCCCAAGTATTCTTAAAGGATTATTCCCATTGTTTCTTTTTGTAAAATTTAATTTGAAAAAACATACTTTTAGAGTCAATTTGGTACAAAAATCAGGTTGATATCATATTCTGTTCAGGAGATATGGATTTTTAAAGATTACCCAAGTGCATTCTAAAGTTTTTGTACAGTATGATGAATTCGTGTTTGATGATGTCATAGAGACAATTCCATGTAAATGTTTATCTATTTCTTTGAACATTAATTGGTTGTTTCTGTAGTATTAGATAAATAACTTTCATCAATTATTTTTTCTAGCAGGTTTTACTAATAAAAAAGGATGATAGATTTTAATAAAATACATAAACTTTGTGGGAGAATGTGTTGCTGTGATGTCATACTGAGCGTTTTCCTATTCGTTTATTGGCAATTTTTGTGAACCTTAAAATAGTAGGAATAACATATCAACATTATTTTTGTACTAAATTGTTTCTATTTTTTTTGCTTTCTATGAAAGGTTAAGAAAAAACATGGGAATATTCCTTTAACAACATGGGAATATTCCTTTAAAAACATGGAAATATTCCTTTAACAACATGGGAATATTCCTTTAACAACATGGAAATATTTCTTTAAAAACATGGAATATTCCTTTTAAAACATGGGAATATTCCTTTAACAACATGGAAATATTCCTTTAACAACATGGGAATATTCCTTTAACAACATGGGAATATTCCTTTAAAAACATGGGAATATTCCTTTAACATGGGAATATTCCTTAAACAACATGGGAATATTCCTTTAACAACATGGAAATATTCCTTTAACAACATGGGAATGTTCCTTTAACAACATGGGAATATTCATTTAACAACATGGAAATATTCCTTTTACAACATGGGAATATTCCTTTAACAACATGGGGAATATTCCTTTAAAAACATGGGAATATTCCTTTAACAAGATAGGAATATTCCTTTAACAACATGGGAATATTCCTTTAACAACATGGGAATATTCCTTTAACAACATGGGAATATTTCTTTAAAACATGGGAATATTCCTTTAACTACATGGGAATATTCCTTTATCAACATGGGAATATTCCTTTAACAGGAATTCTGAGACTTAAGGAACCTTGTCCCTACACATATCTCCAATGCTGGATATTATTCCAAAGTTACGTTTCTGCTGTAATTGAAAAGTAGCACTAGGTGTATGAGACCTATGAAATCTGGATAAATCTACTGTACCATTTAAGCAATTCCAAGTATTAAGTAAAATCATACACAATCCTTGTGCATCTAAAATGCCCAGCATAGTGATCACATTCCCACCTCAATGTACGCACAATAACAGTTCAGGTTTGCATACACTCACATAAGGTTTGTGAAAGTATCAAATTCCTCATTGGCGATGGTGCCGCGAGATTACACAAGGCTTGCGACTATGTCTGTCTATCACATCGAAACCGTCCACGCCATGCACCAGTTTGACCCTCATCACCTCGCTCGGTAGTACCATATTTTTATCTCTTAAAACCCCAAATTATTTAGCAAATAACATGAAGAGAATACTGCATACAATAGTTTAAGTCTTCTTACGGCCATGTTGTGGAGACAAAAGGAAAGTTACTTCAGAGAGCTGGGTTGGGTACACAACCTGTGCTTGCTCTGCAAGCATAGATTGCAGTGCTTTCTCTAACTGCTATCAAGTCTTTCCATATGTGAAGAGAAGAGAGCTATCAAAACCACCAGAAGCACTTGGGCCTGTGATGAAGAAGATACAGAAAATGTCAAAAATATATTTAATTCATCATGTCAAACAAAATTGATTAATTCTGTCTTCAAGATGGCTTCTAATAATGAAAGTATTTCAATGAGAATAATTTAATACAGACAGTTTTTAAAGTTTTTATACCAGCGATTCTTAATAGGTAGCTCGCGGGCCAAATCTGGCCCGCCAGACAATCCCATCTGGCCAGCGAACAATAGTCATAGTAGAAAAATATATATAGTAGATCACTCCGAATGAGATCGGTAAAAATCCACGAAATCCTTGTTTATTTTGGGGTTTTTCAAAGCAGATCAGCGCCCTAGAACATCGCGGCCTATCAAATAAAATGTTATCTTTAGTTCCGCTATAAAATAGGCAGACTCGCGGCATATCAAAGGAAGGCGGATAAAAGGACTGCCGACATCAGGTGTACATCCTTATCGCGCATGCTCTCAGCTTGTTTGAATTCAAGGATTGTTTTGACAGGTTTCGTTTGTCATGTGATGCTGGTTTGCCACACAATTGGCCCGCGGCCTGAGGTTTTTGTCAAATGGTGGCCCTTAGAAAAAATTAATTAAGAAACCGTGTTCTATACTAATGCTTAAAATTAATCAAGACAACAAAATTTTAGGGGTCTTAGACACAAAGTCGTGAAAAAAAAACAAGAAAGGACTTTTTCTAAAAGAAAATTTATGGAAATCCTAATGTCAACGAAAGTACTAAAAATATTTGTTTTAATTCAAACAAAAGAGGATCTGAGTGATCTATTTAAAGAGTTTTATTAGAATGTTTTCAAAAGCAGATATGGCTTGAAGCGTTCAAACTTTAATTTGTCAGACCATGATTGTTATTTTGTTTTTTTAGTTGTCAAAGTTTAATTTGCACAGAAGCTTTACATAGAGCACCAGGTAAAAGCCAGATAATAAATCCTGTTACTTCCAAAGGAAAACTTGAGTCTTCTAGAGGTGGCATATTGGCGAATCCTCACATCTGATATAACAACCCAGCCCACGTGCAAGATTTTTCTCATAATTTTGCTCCCAAAATAACACAAATCTGTGGTAAACTGATTTTGGTTTGGCGACCAAGCTTTTGCTGTAGCTGTTCCAAAACTTTGGCATTCCTTGCCACCTGATGTTAAACTTGCCCACAATGTCAAAATTTTATTCAAGACTTACAATTGACTTTTTCACTGCTATTATTCTTAGTTTTTACCGTTTTAGGCTTTGTTTGCTTTTGCTGATTGTTACATTTTTTTCACGTATGTTATGGTTTAATAACCCTGTTATTTTCACTCTTGTTCACTTCACTTTTTTAATAGTTTCTTATATTTTATTTGCAGTTTAATATCGCTTATCAATTTTCTGACATTTTAGTATCATTTTATGTTAATTCTGTACTTTTCTGCTTTTATGTGTGTTCTTACGCTTATTTGTACAGAACCAGTTCACACTATACAGTTCATTAGAAATGGCTCTGCTTAAAACCAGCAACATCTCAACCTGCCCTCAAATGGAGCAGAGCCGGTCGAAGAAAAAGTTACATATTTCTTTGTTTTCCAAACCACAAAACAACACAGTTCCACCTCTCCAAGGCTCCTTTAAGATAACAATTACTTCCACTGGTGTTACATGGTATTTTTAGTGACACATATCTGAATATAATGGCAATCCTTTGTAATATAAGTAGTAACCATAATCAATGCTGGCATTGTTTGTCTTTGCTGCTGGGGAAAGGTGAAGTGAACTATGAGCATAGAACTATTTATACCTCAATGTTATGATGCAAAACAGACATCATTTGTGGAATGATGTGGTTAACTTGTTGCTTCAAAATTGCAGACCCAATTCTTAAGCAGTGCCTTTACTAATGTTTGAATAGCACACTGTATGCAGCACGTCAAATATGGTATATTAAAACAAATTTTCAGTTAATAAAAAGGAATAAAACTGTAAATGTTAAAAAAGACACTTACAGTTCAATATTAAAGCTCAACTGGTTGGTCGAGTTTCTTACCAGCTTCCTGATTGTATTGTAAGACACTTGTACTCGGCATGTTTTGTTGAAGGAATGCTAATAAACCATGTTTGTCTGTGAATATAAAACAGAAATGATCATAACATATTAAATCATAACTGAAAATGTACATTAACACTCTGATCACTTCAATCATTTAATTTCATGCAATCATGTTGGCAAAAAAAAAAAAAAAAAATTCTGGGGAAATATTTACCCATGAGAATATATATTTGGAGGGGGGTCCTACAAACTTATATGCGAGACCATGCATCTCCTGTAAACCAATAATAGATATTAATTGATTGATTGATTCAAACATTTATTCAAGCACACTTTAATACAGAATACAGATATATACAGGTGTACAATGATACATATAATGAAACAAGGATATTGATATATATATACATTCATTAATTACAAAAGTGGCTTAGGAGCGCCATACAGGAACTTAGAGTAACTGTGGCCTCCAGAACACATAAACGAACACCACTACCCCCTTACAGACACACAAATAATTATAACAATGATTGTGTGACACCAGTCGCATTAAGATAAATTATAGCAAAAATGTGATCAAATTAAGAGAGATACTACAAAATGGGAAACTGCATGAAAAGACCAATTTGAAAAAAAGCACACCAGTCAGGATAAAATTGATCCAAGAACATATAAAGGCAGAGCGTTATTTATAATGTGAGAAATCTACCTACTGTGGTGTAGCGGTTATCATACCTGTCTACAAACCACGAGGCCCCAGGTTCAATCCTGGGGTGGGTAGACACGCCAGTGCACCACAACTGGTTATCAAAGGCCGTGGACATTGACTTGGTTGTCGATGTTATGTCTGTCCGTACGTCGTACCTGTGTTCTCGTCCAGGTCGTATTAAGCGTTTCGTGATAGCATTTGTACTATCATAACCGAATACGCAGGCGACGACCCCGTCATTGTAATTGTGTGTTCAACTCTCTCTAATGTGAGAATAAGAACGCGTTTAAATATTTTTTAAACAAATATTTTGAAGCTAATGCATTTATAAAGGAAGGAAGAGATATCCCCTCCCTCTCCCAATCTGACCCCTGTGTACCTCCAACCTGAGCACAAACCTGGAAAAAATGTAAGGTTTATTTCTTAAGTAAGCAACAACAGTACATGTGGTTGAAAGTAAAGGTTTCGGCCACAATGTTTCGGGTTCATTGTTCTAAGAATGTCCCCCACTAATTGTGCGATGAATAGAACATTAAATTGTGAGAGAGAACATGTGTTATGAAGTTTATAAGCATATAAAGATGTATTTACAACATTAATATCATCATGCTAAAAAGTTTCTCTTTGAGCCTGCCCGCACCCGAGTTAATCCTGAAAACTCAGGTATGACAATTACCAACCCGACTTCCTGTTCAGTGTATCCACTCCAAACAATGATTGTTTATCTGCCATTCCCATGCAAACCACAGCCAAGTAGCCCAAGGTTATTTGTGTGTATAAGACTACAGAAAGTCAAGTACTGAGTAATCAGGACACCTTTGTGATTAAAATCACTTATCTGTATTAATCATCTGTATTAAGTGTCTTAGTGGGAGGAATATGTTTGCAAACTGGTGATAAAAATAGTTGTGTATTATATGCCGGATGTAAGGCATTAACTGTGAATGATTGACGGACCATTTTTCATAAGAAAAGATATTGCTTCATGTTTCTGTCATGATTTTTTTGTCCCAAAATGTTTGACCCCTTTCTTCAGAACCGTGGGAAATTTTATATTTAAACTGTCTGAGCATATTATGGAAAAATGAATACAGTTTGATTTACTTTCGAAGTTAGACCTATATTGTTCTAGAAGCTACACCAGTATTGTACATGTATATTATCTATTTTAGTCAAAAGATTTAAACTGTCATACAAGGAGTTATCAAGTTAAACACTGGGTGTACAAACGGCTGTTAAGAGGCTAAATGTGACATCACACCATAACTTTCCCCACAATTATGTGTATTTTATCAAAACTGTATTAAATCTATTAGATCCATCAGCATTCAGGCGAAACATTTTCATGTAAAGTATATGTCATTCCCCATCTCATTAATGATTTTTAAAACTTTCTTTTACAATCAATTAGTATGTAGTAATTACTTCATTAGTTGTTCTGCTCCTTAAAGTTTCAAACAGTCAGACCCGACCTGATACATAACCAGGTCAGGTCAGATTTTTCCTCTTTATTTTCTTTATTCTGAAAGCTTAGTTGTTGTGGAAGTTGGTGCTGAGTATCATATTAGCAATGGATGAAGTCCTTATTGTGTAGTTATTTTAATTAAGGTAAAGTGGTCTCACTATTTGATACAGTAAGTTTGTGGTTATGATTTGCTGGAACAAATCTTTAAGTAGAAGGACAAGTCATGTGTCAAAGAGATACTTAGATATTTGTCCTATAAAAGCATTACTGCTATCACATTAGTGAATTAGATTTTTTTCAAACTCACTTCAGCAGTATTTGGAATTTCATACCTCCTAAATGGAACAAGATATGAAAATAGTATTTCAATATTATGTTTCTTTAATGGTCCTTTATCATATGGAATTGTTTTGTTTCTCTAAGTGCCTGTATCAATTGTACATATGTTTAACCACTGGAATATTCATGCAAATAATGCTTACTTACAAACACACTTGAGCATGTTTCGAAGGAGGGTTGGAAGAACCACTCGCCTGCCAAAACATTGTGGCAAGTAGAAATCATATGATATTCTGTGGTACTCTAATTTACTCGTTAAGTTTTATAAATGATTAGCGGGTTAATTTTTTGTTCTTTCTTTTTTTTCAACCCTGTTTCAAAGCCAGCTGATAATGCTTACCAGGTTCTTGCATGGCATTGACAACCCCTGACTGTTTGACTTCCTGTGGCAGGAAACCCCTCATTGCAGTTTCATCTAGAGAAAGAAAAATGGACATTCTAATTAGTTTGTAGAACTGTTGTCAACATCTATATCATGGCTTGAATTAAACAACCTTTTCAAATCTGAATCAGTAATTTAAAAAAAAAACTGATTTAAATAGTGTCACATGGCTGAAAATCATGTGTCCAGAATGATCCAAAGGGGGAACCTTATCGGTCAATCAAATACTGGGAGAATCTTGTCCATCTGCATAATTCACATATGGTACAGGATCAAGCATAAGAAAAGCAATGCTTTTTAACTGCTAATCATACGTGCATTACACAAGAAGGTAATACGTGTGCGCATTGTTGTCTACAACTTTTCCTGCAGCAACTGCAGTGATAGGTTTAGTACCAAATATGAAATTCAGCAGTTGATTGGTCAAAGTACTGAAGAAATCCTGTTCGGCTTAACTTAGTTTGAAAATGTCTATTGCGATTAATAGAGAAATTGATATAAAGAAGTTCCCCAAAAATAAAGTGGAAATTAAAAACGACAAGAGGTACTCACCCATTACTTGCACATTGTTCACTAGGTTCATAGCTGACATGCTTTGCTGGAAGTATGCTGCTGGTGCAGTGTGTTTTTCTGAAATGAAATTGATCAAATGAGCAACTTTAGAAAAGAGCCTGCAGGCAAAAAAATTCTCATGTAACGTATATGTCATACACTATCTAAATCATAATTTGTAAAATAGGTTTCAAATCATTCAGTACGTGGTAATTACTTTTCAAAGAAATACATAAACATTTGTTCTAGAAAAGCATTACTGCTATCACATTATTGAATTGGACGTTTTTCAAACACACTTCACCTGTATTTGGAATTTCATACTCCTAAATAGAACAAAATATGGAAATAGTTTTTCACTATTGTTTCTGTAATTGTCCTTTGTTTATTTGTTTGATGAGGGCTTAATGGCACCAAGATGGCAAGGGTCAAATTGTGCCTGAGAGGTTAGATCATTCCAGAGGTAGGAAGAAAAGTAAATAGGAGTCTGAGAGAAGTATGGGGGTTAATAGCCAGGAAGCTGAGAATCCAAAGAGAAAGTGCAGTGGTGTAAAAAAAGGGGTAAATGTAGGTGTAAGGAAGGGGACGGGGGGAGAGGAGGACTAAATATGGTTGTAGAGGGAGGCATGATGAAGGAAGGAGATCATTTTATCCAGAAGGTTTTTCTTGAAGAGTTTGGCTATGGAGTTGTGAGGGAAGCTATGGAGAGGTTGTACAGGGGGCATGCAAGGAAAGTGGTGGACTGAGGGGGCAATGTCAATTGTTGCAGAGGGATGGGGAAGCCAGTAAGGAAGTGGGAGTGAGTGAGGTGGTGTGACCTAATCTAAGGCGGGTAATATGGACATTGTGGATACAGGAGAGATTGCGGATGGTGGGTTTGTCGGAATAGTGGGCTGGATGTCGTGGAGTTTGTTATCAATTTGGGAGTTCCATAAGGTTTGCCAGCAGTCACGAACAAGGGAAGCGATAAGCATTTTTATGTCAGAAAGGGTTTTGAGAAAGGGGGTATGGGGAGGTTGAGGGAAAGCTTAGCAGCTGAACCAACTCTGTCATTGCAGAGGATGCCAACACTGCTGGGTATCCAAACGAAAAGAATACTTTTCCTGCAGAGGAAGGGGGGGGGGGAGGGGGCAAAAGGAGTTTATGGAGGAGAAGTTGGGATGTGGGGTTATCCCACGTAAGACTGAGTAAAGAAGTAAGGACAGACTTGGAGTCCAAAAGATGGCAAAGTGGCTGAGCGGGGAGTACTCAATATAGTTGAGGGTCAGTAGGATGGCTTTGGCCTTGGCCAAGAAGATGGATGAGTAATTGAAAAGCCTGCTACTGAGGGTGATGTCTTGGATGACGGCAGCAGCAGCTGTCTTGTCGCCTTCCTTGGAGCCATCATTATAGATGGAGGTGTAGTTTGAGAGTTGGTCTTTGATTTGATTGTGGAGGTTGATGAAGAGGTTGGGGTGGGTTTGGGTTTTGTGATAGAGTGAAGAAGTTCAGGTGGATGAAAGGGAGGGAGAAGGCCCAGGGAGGAAAAGTGGGCCAGAGGAATGTGCCAGGAGTGGCTGAGTTGATGCCGAGATGGTGGAGGTTGGGTTTAATGCGTAAGATAAAGTGAGGGGATAGGTTTTGTTCCTATCAAAGAGGGTGGAGAAATTGGGATACCAAATGAGGTTGTAGACAGGGTTTTGGGTGTTAATGAGGGCTCTAAAAGCGTAGGAAATGCTAAGCATTCTACACCTTAGCAGGAAGGGGAATTTATTGGCTTCAATGTGAAGGCTGGTGATGGGGAGGTCCTGTTGGCACTTAGGCAAAGCCTGAGGGCTTTATTTTGGATGATGTTGATGTGGTTGAGGTAAGAGTTGTGAGCGGCAGAGTAGACAATATTGCTGTAGTCAAGCTTGGCACAAATGGTGAGCTTGTAGGTTTTGAGAAGAGAGTGGGGATCGCACCCAAGTGGTGTTTGAGAAGAGGCGGATAATAATGAAGGAGCTGTTGCATTTCTTCTTCAGGTTGGTAATGTGTTGCTTTTAGAAGAGATTGCGGTCTAGGGTTAGAACCACAAACTTAGTGTGGTCAACTTAAGGGATGCGACTGCCGTTGAGCACGAGGTTCGGGTTGGGATGGAGGTTTTTGAAATGATAGAAAGCATGCAGACTGTCTTGTCTTTGGAGAATTTAAAACTGTTATTGTTGCACCAGTCTTGTAGCTGGTTAAAACTAAGTTGGAACCTATTTTAAAGGAGAGAAAAGCTAGGGGAGGAGTAGAAGATGGTGAAGTCGTCCACGTAGAGGGCACATTTGATGTTGGGGCCAAGGTTATCCACGTTGTTCTTAATGCTCAGGTTAAAGAGAGTAGGGGAGAGGATGCTGCTTTGGGGGGCGCCTCCTTCTTGGGAGTAGGGGTTGGAGGGGGTGTGGCCAATATGAACTTGGAACTGCCTGGGTGAGAGAAAGTTTTGAATAAAGATAGGGAGGTGGCCTCTTGAGGCCGATAGTGTGAAGCTTGCGAGTAATGCCGTATTTTCAAGTAGTGTAGAAAGCTTTCTTGAGGTCAAAAAAGATGGCAATGAGGTGTTCCTTTTTTGCTAAGCATTCCCAGATAGCAGTGTCGAGCGTGATTAACTGGTCCAGGGTATTGCAACGTTTCCTTGAGCCACTTTTATGAGGGGAGAAGATTCTCTTGGTCTCAAGGAACCAGTTTAGTCTCTGGTTAATGATCTTTCCCATAATTGTACAGAGACAGCAGGTGAGGGCAATGGGGCAGTAGATGGAGGGTCGGTGCTGTCCTTTCCCAGTTTGGGAAAGGGGGTGATGATAGCTGTCCCCCAAATAGGGTGAAAGGAGGATGGTTAGGAAGGTAGCAGTGGCCTTGTTGGGGAGGTGTATCAGGAACAGGTAGGGAATGTTATCTGAGCCCTTGGAGGTGCAGCCAGCATCGTGGATGGCTTGCTTTAATTCAGATCAGGTGAGAGGGGTGTTGTAGCTCTAAGTGTTGTCAGAGGGAAAGGTAATACTCCGAGTTTCCTCCCAAGTGTTTTTGGCTTCGAAAGTATTGGGGTGGATTACCATTCCAGGAGAGATGGGAGACTTGCCCATCCTGCAGTGAAAGCTGCTAACCATACTCCAAATCTCCTTAGTGGGGGTGTTGGTGGTGAGAGAAGAGATGAAGTTGTTCCAAGTGTTGGTCTTACTGTCCTTGATAGTGCGCCTGACTTTAGCATGGCTGATGCGAAAGAGGTTGGGGTTGTGGGTGGTTGGGTTTACTTTGAAGTTTCCAAGGGCTTTTTTCCTATTCTTGATGGCAGTTTTGCAGTCATCCTTAAACCAGGGGTTGGGGGGAGGTTAGGGGGTTTTAAGGTTTTGGGAATGAAGCATGTTCATAAGGATGTTACCAAAGTTTGACATAGGATCCTCACCCTCGAGGAGATGGGAGGGAGGGGGTGAGAGTTGCAGAGGGTTTCGAGAAGGGGCCAGTTGGCTGTCTTAAGGTTACAGTTGAAGGTGTGGTTTGGGGGTGTGGTCTGTAGATTGGAGTGAATAAGGAGAGGGTAATGGTCACTCCACAGAGGTCAGCAGTGACCTTCCAGCTCAAATAAAGGAGATTGGGGGAACAGATAAACAGGTCAACACAGGTGATGGAGCCTGTAGCAGGGTGAAGGTAGGTCGGAGAGTTAGTGTTGAGCAAGGAGAGGCTGTGCTGTCGAAAAAAACTTTTGATGAGCTTGTCTCTGGGGGTTGTGGTATTGGAGCCCCACAGGGGGTTGTGGGCGTTGAAGTCACCAAGAAGGGTGGGTGAAAGGGTAGGGGAGCTGAGAAATGAGGTTGTTGAGGCTGGTTGGCTGAACATTGGCATTGTGGGGAGATAGATATTGCAAAGAGTGAGGATTTGTAGAGGAAAATAAAGATACAGATGACCTGAAGGTCGGTGTTCACATGAATAGGACTGTGTGGGATATCGTGTCTAAGTAAAATGGAGAAGCCCCCACAGGCCATGTCGGTATCCTCATAACGTTTAAGATAGTAGCAAAAGAAGTTATTGAGGGAATAATGGTCAGTGGTTTTGAAGGTTTTTGCAGGCAAAAGGCGACCCAGGTGGTGGCCAGAAGGTCAATTTCTTTCGAGATGGCCTTAAGGCTCCTGATGTTCCATTGTATAATGTTGTGCGTGTTATTGTAATTGTTTCTGTTGTACGCCATAAGAAGGCAGAGGGTTATCTGAAGGAAGATCTCTTGTGTCTGGCTTGGCTTAATTTTTCCTTGGATCTGTTCGTTTCTTTAGAAGCGGTTGTTTTTGAAAATTGGACGAGAACTATATTCGGTGGGTTCGGTAATCGGACAATCCATGTTCTCTTCAGTGTCATACATGTGGGTTAAGATGATGGGCTCCTTTGTCATATAGAATCAACTAGTTTGCTTCTCTAATTCCCTGCTGTTGTATGACATGTACATGTTTAACCACTGGAATATTCATGCAAATAATGCATATTTACATATGCACATGTGTATTGTTGTAACAACTTTTCCTTCAGTACTGCATCTGATTGGTTGGGTAACAAATGGAAAATTCCCCCAGCAGTCGATTGGTCAAAGTACTGAAGAAATCTTGTTTGGTTTGAAAATGTCTATTGTGATTTATAAAGCAATTGATATAAAGAAGTATTAGAAAATGAAGTAGGAATTAAGAATGACAGAGAGGTACTCACCCATTATTTGCACATTGTTCACCAAGTTTACAGCTGACATGCTTTGCTGGAAGTACGTTGCTGGCGCAATGTGTTTTGCTGAAATGAAATTGATCAAATGAGCAACTTCAGGAAAAAACCTCCAGGAAAAACATTTCAATAAGAAGAATTCAAGAAATCTGATTGTGTATTAGAAATTAAGTTTGAACCTGAATTTAAAAAAAAAACTATTATTTCACTCATAGAGAAACAATTAAGTGTTAAAGGAATATTCCCATGAGTTTTTTTTTTTTAAAAACAAAATTATTTGAAAGAGCATACTTTTAGAGCCAATATGGTACAATAATCAGGTTGATATCAAATTCCGTTCAAAGATATGAATTTTTTTAAGATTTCCCAGTTGCATTAAAAAGTTTTGTACAGTATGATGAATTTGTGTTTGATGATGTCATAGAGGCAAATTCCATTGCAAATGTTTTTGGATTTCTTTAAACATTAATTTGTTGTTTCTGTATGATTATAATTTTTTTCTCCAAAAGTTATTGAAGTAGGGAATATTTGGCAATGTATATACTACCTAACTTTTATCAATTTATTTTCTGGCAGGCTTTACTAATCATGGTTTACATACCCATGCAAATTGACACCCATATCATATGACCTGGCCAATTTAAAAATGGCATCTCACACTTCAGTCCCACGTGGCATCCCAAGTCCCACATAGCATCCCAAGACCCACGTGGCATCCCAAGTCCCACGTGGCATCCCATGTCCCATGTGGCATCCCAATCCATGTCCCACATGACATCAATCTCATCCCTTGTCCAACATGGTATCCACCCTATCTCCTACAAGACATCCCACCCCATATCCTACATGACATCCCATCCCATGTCCCACATGGCATATTCCACCATATCTCCCACATGGCATCCCATCCCATGTCCCACATGACATCCCATCTCTTGTCCGACATGGCATTCCACCATATCTCCCACATGGCATCCCACCCCATGTCCCACATGGCATCCCACCCAATGTCCCATGGCATCCCACCCCATGTCCCACATGGCATCCCACCCAATGTCCCACATGGCATCCCACCCCATGTCCCACATGACATTCCATCCAATTCCTTGTCCCACATGGTATTCCACCATATACATGGCATTCACCCTTATGTCCCACATAGCATTCCACCATGTCCCATGTGGCATTCTACCATGTCTCACATGGCATTCCATATCCTATTACCCACATGACATCCCACCCTCTGTCCCACATTGATCCCATCTTATGTCCCAAATGACATCCCACCCATGTCCCACATGACATCTCATGTCTCACATGGCATTCTACCATATCTTCCACGTGGCATTCTACCATATCTTCCACATGGCATTTAACTATACAGTATGTCCCACATGGAATTCCACCATATGTACCACATGACATTCCACCATGTCCCACATGACATCCCACCCTATGACCCCCATAGCATGCCACCCTATGTCCCACATGGATCCCATCCTATGTCCCTCATTAATCCAACCATATGTCACACATGGCATCCCTCCCCATGTACCACATGGCATCCCTTCCTGTGTCCCACATGGCATCCCTTCCTGTGTCCCACATGGCATCCTTTCCTGTGTCCCACATGGCATACCTCCCTATAGCATCCCACCTTATGTCCCACATCAGTGGCTTCCCACATGATGTCCCACATGGCATCCCACCTTATGTCCCACATTAGATGTCACCATATGTTCCAAATGGTATCCCTCTTAATGTCCCAATGACATCCTACTTTATGTCCCACATGGTATCACATCCCATGTCCCCATAGCCTCCTACCCTATGTCACACATGGCATCCCAACCTATGTCACACTCTGTGTTACTCGTGGCATCCCACCTCATGCATGTCCCACATGGCATCCCACCTCGCGTTCCACATGACATCCCATGTCCCACATGTCATCCCAATCCCATGGCATTCTACCCTATGTCCCGTTTGGCATTCCACCATATATCCTACATGGCATCCACCCTGTTACTCATGGCATCCCACCCCATGTCTCACATGGCATCCCACCCATGTCTCACATGGCATCCCACCCCATGTCCCATATGACATCCTGTAGGCTCCATAAGAAGTCTCGCCACGTCTCGTCATAAGCTATCACAGTCCCTGATTGAGCACACTATGTATGAAAGTCTGTAGGTTATTATAACTAATATGCAAATGACCTGTTGAATAGGGAAGAAAAAAAAAAAATAAAGAGGAGTCGAATAATCATGCCTGATATAGCCCTTGGTGCATACCACATGGTATATATTCTATCCTACGTCGCATGGTGCCCAGCCATGTCCTATAAGGCATCCCTCCCTATGTCCATATGCAGTCACAGTCTGTCACATTCCCTGACTGAGCATACTAAATAATGAAAAAGTCTGGTCAGTTCATATACTGTAGCAACTTTATGCAAATGACCACAATAATAAAGCAGTGTTAAATAATCATGCCTGATATAGCCCTTGGTGTATACCACATGGTATATATTATATCATATGGCCCCATCCATGTCCCACATTGCATCCCTCCCTATGTCCATATGCAGTCATATCCTGTCACACTCCCTGACTGAGCATTCTAAGTATACAAGTTTTGTAAGTTCATACACTGTAGTAACTTTATGTAAATAAACACAATAATAAAGGCAGAGTTTAATAACCATGCCTGATACAGCTGTTGGTGCACAAATATTTTGAAGAAGGGTTTTCAACCTCCAGTGTTATGAGAGACACTTGAGGATTTCTAAAGAGTTTTGAGAAATGATATCATTTAAGTATCAATCTCCAACCTGTCTTAAGTATCTGAAAAACTTTATCATTTAGTAAGGAAATTCCAGCCTTCCATGAGCATATCTGAAGAAACTTTTAACTTTTTCTGAGGAACTCTGAAGAAACTTTAACATTTTCTGAGGAATTCTCAAAAAGTTAGGAAATCTCAGGCAAAACTGTGGACGGCAGGACGGACGAAATCGCCATTACATAGGTTCGCATTATGCTTAACATGCCCACCAAAAGTATGATAGATTTTATATGAAATACATCAACTTTGTGGGAGAATGTGGTGCTGTGATGTCATACTGAGCCTTTTTCTATTCGTTTATTGGCATTTTAGGTGAGCCTTAAAATTTAAATATCTCTAGGTAGAAATAACATATCAACATGATTTTTGTACTACAATGTTTCCAACAAAATTATTTTACTTACAGTATATGAATGATTTACAAAAAAACATGGGATATTCCTTTAACAACATGGGAATATTCCTTCAAAAACATGGGAATTTACCAACATGGAAATATTCCTTCAAAAACATGGAAACTTTTCCATTAAATACATGGGAATATTTTTCCTTTAAAAACAGGAATATTCCTTTAAAAACATGGGAATATTCCTTTAAAAACATGGAAATTTTTCTTTAAAAACATGAGAATATTCATTTCAAAAACATTGGAATATTCCTTTAAAAACATGGAAATATTCCTTTAAAAACATGGGAATATTCCTTTAAAAACATAGGAATATTCCTTTAAAATCATGGGAATATTCCTTTAAAAACATGGGAATATACCTTTTAAAACATGGGAATATTCCTTTAAGACTCTCAGGCCAACCACATACAGTAAGAGTGCAATTACTAAAGTAATCCAAATGTCAATTTTCAAGGAAAGCCAATTTGCATTTAAACTTGACTAGTATGTGGTAAGATAATTACCTTGTGGTTCATCTTGTTGTTCATAGGTTACAGGCGCGTTGAAGGCTGGTTATAACTGACGTCTCTCATCTCCGTACTGGGCAACCATGAGCGGGTGGGATTCTGATTGGCTTCTTTCTTGCCGCTGATCGTTAAAAGGTTTTCTGGTTTGTTTGACGCAGCCTTTGAGCTAGGCACAGCACCTAGGAGCCCTTTTATGAAAAGGGTCACAAAGAGAATTATTCATGTCTTTGAACTGCACAAGTATTTGTTATCATGAAAAGTATGTCATGTACGATAAATTAATCAAAAAACCTGCATACATCTAAGTTGATATGGAATACGTAAAAGTGATGTGCAGTCAATTGAGATGGGTAGAACTTGGGTCAGTTTTCATTCCAGGTCCAATGATAAAAGTTTAACTTTCCAAACACAACCAGCCACAAAAGAATGCTTTTCTTTCACTTTTTATATAACTGTAACAGGTGGAAGTAAATCAACCAAATATTTTGTCACGTTGTTAGTTCATTGATTCAATCTGATCTGATTATCATGCACAAATTGGTGATTATTTTTATTTACCCTTACTCTACCAGGGCTTTAAAAAAGGAGCCCAATTTTTGTAACTTTTTTTTCATATGCATTTTTGACAACTTTCCTTTCATTTTTTTCGTTACAGGTTTGGTTGGAATAGAGGCTAAGATATTTATCTTTTGAGTTAATGAAAGTCAAAATAGGAAATATTGGACAAAAATATGCAAATTAAGCAATTTTCGGCTAAATTTGGTCAACAAATGGTCAATCTTTGCAGAAGTATACCTTCTTGTCAATAATGAAAACAGAGATTTGTGTTACATATTTAGATTCTTTATGAAATTTCCTTTCCAATGATACTAATCTATAATTTTTAGAAAGAAAGAAGAGATAAAAAAAACATCAAAAATGATCAAAGTTAAAAGACCTCTGAAAGCTGCAGCAGAAAAATAATTACGCAGAAGGTCACGGTGAGACTTGAACCTGGAGCACTTGCGTGCTAGCTGCGTACCTTTCCTCTGCACCACGTAGTCGTTCAAATTGAAGAGGTGAAATATATTTCTTATAGGACAGGTTCTAAATGGAGGGGTATGCCTTTATTTAAATATCAAATGAAAGGAAATTTCAAGCACTTTCGAACGGTGGTTCAACAAAGCATGTGCGATGTACGGTTTGGGTGCACAATTTTTTGAAGAAAAAAAACAGGTTAAAAATGGCAGAAATTTATAAAATTTTGAAGAAATTTCTTCAGAACAAAAGATTTCAAGTAGGGATTATAGAAATTAGACCTGAAACCAATACTAACATGTCTTAGGACTTGCATGTTTGATTTTGAAGCAAAAATGTGATCTTGAAATTATTGTAAGATTTAAAGAAGAAAAAACAAAACATTTTCTGTAATTTGTTTAACAATTTTTGAGTTTTACCTTTTTTTGATGTACTTTTTCTCAAAATTCTGTATATGACCCCAATACAAAAGTTTCATTTTGTGAAAGAAATATCCAAGTACTTTAAAATGATACAAGATTACTCCTAAAGGACTGTGGTAGAGTCCCGATTTTATTTTCAGAAAAAGGTGCTTTGAAAACGACAAACTATCGCCACGTGGTAGAGTAAGGGTTAAATTCATTCCAACAGAGAAAAGCAAAAATACACTAATCAATGAAGCTGTTTTTGACCAATCAAATCCACTTCTTGAATTTAAATGAATCCATTGTGAATAGTTAATAAGAAAACATAAAAACAGTGCATTGGCTGTATAACAACTCCTTAATGCAAGTCAAGTATCTGATTTTGACCAATCAAATCCACTTCTTGAATTTAAATGAATCCATTGTGAATACTTAATAAGAAAACCTAAAAACAGTGCATTGGCTGTATAACAACTCCTTGAAGCAAGTCAAGTATCTGTAGATACATATCTAACTTCTGTTAAATCTGACATAAAAATTCTGGCAAAACAAATTTCAAAAATGTTCAAGAAAGGATCACTATGTCTCTTATGAACCTGTATGCTCATTGAATATCAACTATTAAATTCCTGAAAAAAATCCAATCAAATTTGAACTTCAAATGTTTAATTTGAAACAAATATTAGAAATTTCAATTCTAAAACAAAATAAATATGTTTACTTTTTTTGTTCTTTTAAAAATTAATTCTCATTTCATTTTATAATAATTTGTACACTTACACACCGCACATTTATTTATATACTGATAATTTTCCACTACAGAAAGAACCGATCTCGTATAAAAAACTGCACTCCTAACTTAAATATTCTACGCACTTTCTTTCCAAGCTTTTTCTGGGCACGGAAGATCTTAAGCTGATTTTAAGCCATAAAAATTTGGTTAGCAAAGATAATGGAAAAATAGCAAAACAAATTGCACATGGTCACAAGACAAAATTGACTTCTTTCATACTGCGGGTATCAAAATTGTAAAATTTCATACTGCAGTTACCAAAAAATCTGTCATACTGCGGGTATGTTTTTTGGTGGGTGGGCTGCACACCCCTACCACTTTCAGTATGAAGTGCCACCCCCAGGATTGTTTATATAATAAACAAAATCATTACAGGTAGCAATCATCGCTGAAAAACACATCTCAGGTGTTAGAAAGAAAGAATGTCATCACCAAGCCCTGCAGATACCTAAACAGGCACATCAGGAGGAACAAACCACGGTCTACAACTCGCAGGAAATCAGATAGATAAAATCGGTTTGTGTTATTTCACTAAGATGTCACTTTGTCAACTTCAAACAATATTGCGGGATACCATATACAGCAATGTGCCCATGTTTCTTTTTGTACATCAGCAATCATTGCATATTGTAAAGTCATTCTCAACCAGAACAAGAATGACTACATACAAAACCATGTGTATGGTTTGGTTTGTTTTGTTGATGTTTAACGGCACCATGACACAGTCAGAGTCAAATGAGCGCCAAGAGGGTGTTAAAAACTAAGGTGCTTGAGTTAGGACAGAGAAGAAAGAGAGGTGGAATAGAAGGAAGAAGAGAGAGAAGGTGGGTAAGGGAAAGAAGTTAAAGGAGGGTAAGGAAGTAAGGAAGGGAAGGGAAGGGAGGTTTAGATCAGGTGGAATAAATTGTTGTTGCAGGGAAAGGTGATGAAGTTGGAGGTAGAATTGTTCTTGAAAAGATCGGAATTGAGATGGAGGGGGAGAGGTGTGATCTGGAGTTCAGTTAAAAGGGACAGATTAGGAGGATGTGCTTGATCAAGAGATCAGTGTTGCATGTAGGGCAGAGAGGAGCAGGGGGGGCTAGAAAGTAGGTGAGAATTGGTGAGAAAGGTGTGGCCGAGGCGGATGCGGGTGATAACTCGTCTTCCCTACAGTTGTGGCTGTGCAGGGGGACATTGGTCCCGACTTTGGGTTTGATGGTGTGGAGATTGTTACTGGTCTCGAAATTCCAGGAGTCTTGCCAGGTCTTTCTGAGGTAGCTGGAAGTGGGGAAACGGAGGTCTGAGTGCGGGATGGGAAAAGGAGAGATGTGACCGAAAAGAGCGTTGTTGGCATTTCTGTCGGCTCTCTCGTTGCCAGGAATGCCGACATGGCTGGGCATCCAGAACAAGTTTTTGTTTTTTTCCTTATGAAGGAAAGAGTGTGAAGTTTATTGAGGATTTGTAGGATGAGTGGATTGGACCAGAGCATTTTAAGAATGCCAGTGAGAACGGATTTAGAGTCAGAGAAGGTGACCAAGCGGGGGCAGAAGGAGAGTTCAACAAATGTTAAGGCCATGTGTATGATCTACAGCAAGTTTGGGAATGTAAATTTGGTGGAAAATTGTCTTTGATAAAATAATTTGTATACCCTTTTATGCCAAATTTTGATTGCCAAATCTTAATTGCCAAATCTTAATTGCTAAATTTTGATTACTAAACTCTGATTGCCAAAGTTTGATTGCCAGTAAGTTTAATTGCCACATTTGGATTGCTATATTTTCCTTCATGTTTCTCAGAAGTTGAGGTAACTTGTGCTGAACTACAATGTATGAACTACAATGGATGAACTACAATGGATGAACTATACAATGGATGAACTACAATGGATGAATTTAAGATCAGAAATTTAAATGATGACATCTTTACAGTAGTGCCACATTCCGGTTCAAATGGCACTGTTAGTGAAACATTACACAAACCAACTGCATATCCAGTTCAGTGATACTTTGCTGTGAAACCTATCACAACAACAGTATTACACAACCCACAAAGAAGCTTCAGGAGTTTGTGCAGTGCAAACGATGAACTCAGCAATTACGATGCACAAACCACTGCCTAGCCACAGATGGTTTGTGTAATTCTTTTGCCATGACGCTGTTGTAACAGCTTGTATCATATAAACTCACAACCAGTTTTAAGCCATTTTGTACAATGCTATCGCTGTGGCATCTTTTCAACAATAGCATTACACAAACTATCAAACACCTCTAAACTAGTCTTGTGTGATATTACAGCTGTGAATCTATAAGAGTGGTAAATGTCACACAAACTACCAACCGGCTCCAAACCAGTTTGTATAGTACTATTGCTGTGACATCATTACAACAATAGTAATACACTAACTGGTTTAAGCTAGTTAGCAAGGTTGTCGCTTGTTTCTCCTTGTACCCTGCGCTGCCTGAAGAGCATACTTTGTTGACAGCCTTATACAAATCCTGTTGATGAATACCACCATGGTCCATGATGACAAAAGACACACTTTGCAATGAGCAAAAAATCCAACTTTCAGCAAGCATTAATGTTCCAAGCAATGACCAGTGTTGTCTAGGAAAATTAAAGGTGAATCATCATTAACAACATTTGCCATTGCTTACAACATTGATGCCTCTTGATAACACAATCCTCTGCTGATTACAAACAATGTCCTTTATCAACAGTTGTCATTTTAAGTGGAAAAATACATGACAGTATTCATCCACAGCATCTTTGGTATCAACTAGCAACAAAGTACACTTTTCAGTCTGCCATATAAAAAATTCTTTACCAGCTGTATGATGACATTTTTTCTTACTAACAAAAATAACATGAATTTTGGCCGGTGATGGCGACCCATAGTGACAAGACATGGAAAAGTAGGAGCAAATCTTCCATAAAAAATAATCCAGATAAAGACCTACTTACCGACGAGGACCTCTTATGAACATTTACTACTACTATGCTGTTATATCCTTCAACACGCTCTCTGTTTTAAAAGACTGCTTAAAAGAAGACATCTAAAAGGGTCATCAGAGTAAGTTGTAGTAATACCTGTTCTTTATAGATTAGTTCAGAGGTCAAGCAATTGGGGTCAAGTTATATAAAGAAGACTTCAAAAGAAACACAATAGTGCAGAAAGCATACAAAATCTTATTCCGTTACAGAGACATTTAAGTTTAAAGTAATTTACGGGGTGATTTAGTGATCGTCATATTTTTAATTTGATTTCTTCTTGTGAGGGGTCTTGCAACTCAAAGCTGCATTTGTATGACTGAACCAAGCACAACATAATAACTTTTACGTCTCACAAAACTTGTATAACCTCAAGTTGCATTTCTCTCTCACAATGTTTGCAACTTATTTACTAGCAATCTGAAATGATAAATTGTTAAATAGTTGGGGGGGGGGGAGAGGGGGTGCTACCCACTCAAGGAATAAACTGCAAGCCCCGTCTCCCGATTTGTATTGATACTACAAAAACAATATTTTGTTGAAGGAGGAGCAAATCTTCCATAAAAAGAATCCAGATAAAGACCTACTTACCGACAGGGACCTCTTATGAACATTTACTACTACTACGCTGTTATATCCTTCAACACGCTCTCTGTTTTAAAAGACTGCTTAAAAGAAGACATCTCAAAGGGTCATCAGAGTAAGTTGTAGTAATACCTGTTCTTAATAGATTACTTCAGAGGTCAAGCAATTGGGGTCAAGTTATACGAAAGAAGACTTCAAAAGAAACACAATAGTGCAAAAAGCATACAAAATCTTATTCCGTTACAGAGATATTTAAGTTTAAAGTTTTGTATCAATTTTATGTAGAAATGACTGAAATCAGACTACTTGTGACGACACATACTCAGATTCCTAAAATTCTTTATGCATTCCATCATATTTTGCACTGCGATTTTGTGGCTTAAAACCTTTTGATATGTCTTGAAAGCAGTAAAATAGAATCTAATAAGGGTAATTATTATTTACCACCTGAGAAAATCTGAGGAAAAATAATTCAATTAGTGAAGAAGTTACATACATTTTCATTAAAATTAATTAACAATTGTTAGGAATCTGATGAGGGCACCAACCTTCCATAGTAGACTTACTACACCCTGAGTCATTTCTACACAGATAGGACAAAAACTTTAAACATGAATATCTCCTTAATGGAATAAGATTTTTGAATGCTTTCTTCACCATTTTGTTTCTTTTAAAGTCCTCTTTCAAAAAAGATAAACTTGGACCACTGAACTAACCCTTTAAAGATGACCACTCTTAATCATTATTTCCATATCATGGAATGTACTCAAAGAAAGAATTTAATTCTGTTGAGTGTTACAAAAAACATCATTTATCATCAAAAGTAATTCAGTAACTGTTGATTAATGAATGTTTGTTCTATCAATTCAACTTGTCTTCTATGACACTGCATACATTATACAAAATGAAATGGAAGTCTGCATGTTACAACTGAAATTGAATGGCAAACAGTATACAAGGATGTAATAACCACTAGAAAGCAAAATCTGACATAAAAACCACTAAGCTAATGTAAAGAAGGCAAGACCAGTTGTGATGACGGCTGATCACTTTTAAAATAAACATAACAACTTATTCTTCAGTTCAACCATATAAATCAATTTTGACCATAAACCAATTTCTTTTGAGAACAACTTTGTATTATGATTTATTTGTGTTTTGCATAAATTGCCAATTAAGAGTTGCCTATAATAAATTGTGTTTTGTGTATAATTGCCAATTAAGTGTTGCCTATAATGAATTGTATTTTGTGTATAATTGCCAATTAAGTGTTGCCTATAATGAATTGTATTTTGTGTATAATTGCCAATTAAGTGTTGCCTATAATGAATTGTATTTTGTGTATAATTGCCAATTAATTGTGTGTATAATTGCCAATTACAATGAATTGTATTTTGTGTATAATTGCCAATAATTGCCAATTAAGTTACGTGTTGCCTACAATGAATTGTGTTTTGTGTATAATTGCCAATTAAGTGTTGCTTATAATGAATTGTATTTTGTGTATAATTGCCAATTAAGTGTTGCCTATAATAAATTGTATTTTGTGTATAATTGCCAATTAAGTGTTGCCTGTAATATATTGTATTTTGTGTATAATTGCCAATTAAGTGTAGCCTATAATGAATTCTGTCAGGGGACAAATTTTACTTTGAATTTGTTGTAAGCTGGTTATCTTTCCCAGTTGCCAAAAATGTAGTGTATATATACAGAACAAATTTGTCTATTTATTGCAATACAACTTGGCAAAACCGTACTGAGACTGTACACGTTACGTCGACTGACCGCGAGACTAATTAATCTGATGTCACTTATTCAACATTAGCAGGCATAAATAATTTGTCCTGCTAACATACAGAAATGAAATCAAGATTAAGCACAATCAGGGGCACACATTAGTCGGTTGTCACACATTAGTCGGTTGTCACACATGCTCTTGCAATATTTTGTGATCATGAAAACTTATTCTTGCGGTCGAGTCAACATAACAGTGTACGAGCTCAGTATGGTTTTGCCAAGTTGAAGGGGAAACTTTATCATTACAGTCAATGAGATATTTTTTATAAATACTTGTGTCACCTCAGCCAGTCAGTGAAAATTAATGGTACTCATATATGTTGGAAACTATTCTGATACACATCATATTTGAAGAAAAATAAATTCTGATCATTATTTGTTGAAAAATGACAAAAAATGTTTTTCTCCTAAGGACTGCAATGATAACTAACTGTTTGTTTTCCCCTTTGACTGAAGTTTGAGATCGTCAAAAAAACATTGTTACGCGCCGTGCACCACAACACTCCCAGATGTCTGACCTCAAGAATGGCGCCAAAATTATTAAAAAGTCAATCCCAAATGATAAATTCCACTGTTTGTCCAGGATTGGTTAAAGAATCATAAAGACAGTTAAAGACATAAAAGGGTTTTTTCTACAAAGGACACGCATACTGCACTAAAAAACACTTTTCAGAGAGAATACCACCATCCATGGACAAACTTAGCCAAAAATTGTCTTTCTGGTAAATATGTGACCCTGATCATACTAGGAATAAAACATACCGTATTCGACGTAATAAGCACCTGGGGCATTTACGAAATGAAATTTTACCACTTTTTAGGCGCAAGGCCCAAATTAGGCTTATCGCTTGGGCGCTTCTTACATTAGATACAATGATTAACAAAACTGTGAAGAATTTGCATGAACCGATATTAAAATATGTCAAAGGAAAACAAACGATACTGTCTCTCTATGACAGTGCCATTACAGATATCAACTTAATCATAGTAAGAGTATAGTCGGGATTGGATGTGTGCAGTCCAGACCAACAGGCACACAACATTTGAGTTGGGCAAGACTTTCAGAACATTAATTTGGTTTAGAGGAAAAATATTTGAAAAAGGCTCATTCATTTTCATTCTTCCAGAGACATAACAAGAACATGAATAAGATAAGATGATGCATTCCAATTAGTAGCAGTATCAAGGTAATAGAATTTTTGGATTGGTTTCACCACGTCAACAAGAAGTGAAATCACCCAAAAAAAGGGCAAAATAACTAATATAATAATATATGTAATTTATGTGGCGCATTTTCTAGTTAAAGAACTATTCAAATGCGCTCTACAACTAACAGACTAGTTCTCCCGCTGCCTATGGGCGCACATGAACTTATCACTTGAAAGGGAAAGTGAATGAACACCACGTTTTCACGCTTCTCTTCTCGAAAAGTGTTCAGAGAACCAGGCAGGGGTGACTCCCCTGCCATTGGGACTGATAACTTAACATCCCCCCTGAAGGACGGTGTGCGCCATTCAACCATTGTCACTTTTCTCAACAGCTAAATGAGGAGTAGGAGCTGCAGATGTTTGGCATATCTGTCTGCATAGCTGTGGGAAAATCGAGTTAGACCTGACCGAGGCTTAAACCAGAGACCTCCAGCACCTCAGCCGTGCGCTCTGCCAACTGAGTTACCTATTCTCCTCAAATTCAGCTGTTTCGGAGAGTAGGTTGTAAGCATATTTGGCTATGATTGATGCTTTGCTCAAAAATAATGGAAAGAAAAGGAAACATGTTGTCTCACCTGGACCTCCGTGTTTGGAAATATCTTTGAAGACTTTCTTGAGTTTCTCGATGTTTGCATGACTAGCTTCTGCATGATTGACAATTGGTAAAGGATAATCCTCACCTGAAACAGAACAAGTAGTGTCAATAAGACAAATACAAGGGTTGCAATTTATTGTCAAGGTCTATGAATGTCTTGAGTTAGAACCCTATTAGAAAGATTTACAAATTTTGTGTAAAAAGCATCTGAATTTTGGAAATGGGTTTCTCATTTTCAAATTATGGATGAACTAAAAAGGGTGTTTCAGCCGACGTCACGAGGTCACATGACTTTGTTTACATCGCTATTTTGTCCGTCAAAACCACTGTCGTCTGCTGTACACTTAATTAGACTTACATAGGTTTGCATGTTCTTAAATAAGATTATTTTTGAATGATATTTTGCTGTGCCGTTGGTTGCACTAATAGATGCATGCAGGGGAATAAAAAGACATTTTCTCGATTTCCATTTGATCTTGGTCGACGTTCGAAGTGGGGTTCTGCTGTTTAGCGCATAGCTTCAACTTAGTTGGTTCACACTAGAAATTGCAGCGAGCACTTTATATCAGGTATGTAGGCTTTGTCTGTGTATAACAAACAATCAGCTGGCGTTAACGTTAAAGTTACTCTTTATATACCTAGTGAAAATGTATAAAGCTTAAAGGAAATATAAAGTAAAATCTGAAGCAAACGCCTAGGTGGACAGCTTAAATTCAATTTGTACTTCTTTGATACCTTCCTAAAAACGTCCCCAAGCACTTACCCTTTCCTCTCCTAAGTTGCTCATTCACTTACCCTGTCCACACACATTGCGCCTATCCTATAGCTCTACTCCATCAGGTGAACTACCCATGAATCCTTTACCCACATTTACCTCTGTACCCACGTTCCACTCTAATACCCACCCTACTTGCCAACCTTCCCTTTCACCACATACCCACCCTCCACTCACCCATTTGCCACTCTCTCATCTACAGACCTAATCTCCGACCAACTTAACCCCCTGTCCTTCCTTCGGTTTGGTCACCCAAACTCCTATCCATATAAAAAATTGTGTGACAATACAACTTTCCATTTATAAAATTTACAACCCAAAAAGTAATCTTGCTTATATAGCAGACATCTACACCATTACTATATGAGCATACGCTCTATCAATCTTTAAATGGTCTGGTTTAAAACATACCAATAACGCATTTAGCTTGCTTCTGAACAGCTAGAGGTGCTGTCCAGGGCTCAAAGATGTACTTCGCTGGGTAGTTCTTTAAGATGGGTAGGTACTTCCTGAAGACAAAAAAAAGTATATATACACTCTCATTACCATCATGCTAATTACTACATGAACAAAATTAAAAATAATTATTCAAGAATTCTAATTAAGATATCCATTCAGAAAATCTGCAACCTAAATAAAGCAGCAGAGTGAGAAGTATTCATGTAATCAATGGAGTATGGTTGATGAGGAACGTCGAAAAATTACTGTTTTCTGATTTTAAGCAGGTTACTGTGGTAAAATAAAGATTTGTAGTGGAAAGCAACATGTGTGGGTACTGAATTAAACTTGTGTTAAACCATATATTTGACTTAAGTTTTATCTGCCATATTGGCAACATGCTCAGTTTTCAGTAATCATTTGATCAAGCCAAGCCCATATTAGAAATTTGTGTGTTTCTGATCTGGTTCGAGAGTCATTTAGCATGTAATAGCAGTCTCGAGCAGAGTATGAGTAGCCAGCCTTCCAGATTAAAGGAGTGGAGGAGGGGAGGGAGGGGAAGGGAGGGAGGGGGTCGCAGTTTCCAGTAATAATTTTTATCAAGCCAAGCCAATAATATAAATTGGTGTATTTCTGATCTGGTTTGCGTATCATTAAGCATGTATTAGCAGTCTCGAGAAGAGTAGCCGGCCTTTCGGATTGGGGAGGGTGTCGCTGAGGGAAATATTTGGACCTTAATAGCGTATTTTCTGGCCCTTTCATTTGGGGGTCATTTGGGGGTGGGGAGGTCATAAGACCCTGTCAACTCCACGATTGTTTACACCCATGACAAGGGTGTAGCCAGGCTTTAAAATTGGAGGGAGAGGTCACAGAGGGAACTATTTGGACCTTAATAGCATATTTTTGGACCCTTTTACCATAATTTTACTGTTTTTTGAGGGAGGGGGGAGGGGAATCATACTACCCTGTCAACCCCTCCTGGTCTCCTGCTTTTACTTCTTTGCTGAGACTGCATGTAGACAGCTTATTCTCAATGCATATTTGTAAGGAAGGAATTCCTTACCTCACAAATTCTCCTTCAGGGTCTGTCCGTCTCCCAAACTTGACTGGACAGTAGCAATGGAAGAATTGTTGATAAAAGGAACTACATGATAACCAGATCCAGTTACCGGCATTCACACTCCAATCTGCATCCAGCATCAGCTCCTCAAATACCTACAATACAACAGAAATATTACTGGAATCAATGAGGGAAGATATTGAATGATTGATTGATTAATTGATTGATTGATAAGACTTGTCTGCAGGTTGAGGGCAAAGATCATATACTTCCAGGGAACTTATATATATCCAGATACTAAAAAGTGGAACATTGTATCAATAAATTAATAATTTATAATCAATTATTGTAGTTAACAAACTATGGAATTTTAGAAGCAACAAATAAATCTAAAAAAATTGAAAAGTATAAATAGAAGTAAAATAATATTTTCTAGTGTTTTTGTGACGTTGATACTGCTATCAATGTAGCACCACGGACTTAACAATGATTGACAAAGATAAGCTATAAACATCTTATTTATTAATTAATTAATTGAAATCCATGTTTCTAGACGCAGGTGTGAGCTATTTTAGTTTGTTTCTCTAGGGCTTGAATTCACAGTGTATTAGCATAATGCCATTAATTTGTTCAAGAAGGGAACTCTCTGGAAACTGGCTGAATGTGTTTATGCTTATTCTGGAGTTATTGTCAGATAAGCTGATAAGAAAATATAGCTCAACAGTGTATTGCACATAAAAACTAAAAAAACATAAAACTATTAATTTAAACTCCGAATATAAACAGGATATTAAACAAAAACTAATGTGTTCAAGCAACAACTAAAGCAGTCAATCATGAATACTTTCTTTTTGGTTCCGATAGCATAAGGAACCTATGCAGTCATGCTGACATGTGTATGTATGTACAGTATGAGAGTATATGTGTGTATGTATGTGTATTTGTGTATGTATGTATGTACAGTATATGGGTATGTGTGTGTGTACAGTACCGCCCACATTAAATTGGTCGTCGCATCGTGTATCGTGATCACGATAACATTCCATATCGAAATCCTGAACACTTGGTAACGTTTTAACAATACAACGGTGGATCACGATTGAACGATATATCGTAATATAACGCACCGACGATATCGTACATTCTAGCTGCATAAAGGTAATACGTAATTTTAACCTGAGTGCATGCAGATTCGTAACTTAAATTCGGCTCCGTTTTTTTTATTTTCACTCTTTTTTGGTAGGTCGTATTCACGTAAATTCCTGCATCAGTGAGTTCCTAATGTGTGAGACAAACTTTAGGAATCGATACTGTCTCGAGGTTTGCTGGACAATCTTAGTATCATTTGCCTAACTGTACTACTAGGGCCCTACGTATACGCTTACATGTAAAAATACTAGCTTAGGCTTAAAATTGTGCTGAAATATTGACGCCATATTATGTATTATCAAATGTATTTTTCACAATATGCTGCAGTCAAATTGACCTTTGCCTTCGCTTATCATCGGTAATTGACCAAAACAAGATGGCAACAACCATTGAGTTGCACATTAAAATTTATACAAAACGGCTTATAACGTTTGTCAGAAGCATGTTTTTTCTTAGCTGTCACTGAAGCAATTTAAATAATGCTAAACAGTGTCTGGCTACACAAATGAACGCGATGCGACGGCCGATATTACGTTAAGCATTTGCAATAGGTGTAATGGAAACGGTGTTAGAGTTGGAACGTGATATTTCATCACGCTTCACGATGCGACGGCCAATTTAATGTGGGCGGTACTGTATGTATGGGTGGGTGTGTGGGTGTATGTATGTGTGTGTATGTGTGTATGTATGTATGAATGTATGGGTGTATGTATGTATGGGAGTGTGTGTATGGAAGTGTGTGCATGTGCATGCATATATGTGTGTGTGTCTGTGACAGTAAGCTTCTTAACACGATATCTCAAGAACGATTCACTAAATTTATGTCATATGTGGTACACAGATAGTCCATGATCTGTAGAAATTCCCTATTGTTTTAGTGGTGACATCATGCATATTAATGAGTAGGCAGGGCCTAATGTAACAATCTTGAAATGCTCATATTTTAACAAGCACATGTCTGGAATGTTTCATATTTGGTTCAACTATGATGTTAGCTGGTGTGTACATGCTAGTTTTATCAAAACATTGAATATCACTAACATGCATAGTGGGCAAGGCTTAATATGATTTTGCTAAAAAGAGCTTGTTAACACGATATTTCAAAAATGATAAACTACATTCATGTCATATGAGGTACAATGATAGCCCATGGTCTGTAGATGTGCCCTATTGTTTTTTGGTGGTGATATCATGCATATTAATGAGTAGGCAGGTTAATGTAAAAATCTTGAAATGCTCATAATTTAACAACCACATGTCTGGTTTTTTTCATATTTAGTTCATTTATCATGTTAGCTGGTGTGTACAAATACATGCTAGTGGTATAAAAACATTTAGTCTCATTAACATACATAGTGGGTGGGGCATAATATGATTTTGCTGAAAAGAGCTTGTTAACACGATATCTCAAGAACAATAAACTACAATCATGTCATATTTGAAACACTGGTGTAAGAATCTCAAAATAGTCCAATTTCAACAATTACATTTGATTCATACTTGGTACATTTATGTTGTCAGTTAGTAGCATTGTTCGGGTTCCTGGTAGTAACGTGAGTCACGGTATCCCGATCCCGGTATTGCACAATCCTAGCTGCAACATGAGGATTCGTAACAACTCCCGAAAATCCTGGGAGTGGTAAAAATTGTTGCAAAAAACAATCATTCCCAGTTTTTAAAAATAAATCTCAAGTAAATAAATGTCAAAAATCATGTTTTGTGCCTTCTTTTCTGAATTTCTCATGCAAAAACAACTTATTCTAACAAAATTAAGGTCAATTTTAAACTTTGGCAGGTACCCAAGTCACTTGTCCCTTGATCATTCATGGAAAAACTTTCAACTAGCAATGGTAAAAAAGATTCAATTAGTTTCAAGGAGTTTTAAGATACCAAATGAAAACATTTTCATGTATTTGTACAACTTGTCATGTACAGAAGGTTGGATTACACATTTTTTTTTGTCATTCAACAATCAAAACCCATCAAATAAAAGGGTAATTTCATTTTGGCTTCTTGGTGCCATAAGCAAGTTAACATATCAGCATTAACACACTCATTTATGTACACACTGACACTAATTTATATACACACTGACAGTTATAACACTAGGCCCAAGTTCATAAACAAGAATTCACTTGGTATGAAATACCTCTCAAAATGCTTCAAAAATACCAAAGGTCAATACAAAATGAAAACAATGCTATTTCTTCACAATGAAATTGCCTCAAAATAACCTAAATGGGTGTCCACTGTCCAGAATCGCAAAGTCAAGTATTTTAAGTTATGTGATCGATCTAAGCAAAATGCCACCATTTGGAAACTTTCAGAATTAGAAATCAGTTGTGCTAATTTTTTACAAAATGGGGGAGGGGGTATTTTGGAAATAATTTTGAACTAGCATGATGACTGTATCAAATACAGTATCCAAAGTTAGATTACGTTGGAAACATTTGTTCGGGCATTTTTTGTAGGTTAAGGAAATTTTTCCGGTAGCAAATAGCTTTTCATAGGCATTATATAGTTTTTGTATTGCTCTTTGTATAAACTGTGTTATTTATTAGGGTGTTTATCAAGGTATTTTGCTTCATGTTTACATGTGAATTTGGCCTAGTGTACTGAGATATAATGTGGTAGGAGTCATATCAAGTGATCACTGTATGTTCGAATTACATAGGGGGAATTCCGGTAGTGGCAACACTACCAGTAGTGACAAAGCATCACTACTGGTAGTACACAAACGTGACTACAGCACATTGCTATTATTTAGTACATACATATTTTTGGCATAAAATTGTTGAATATCATTAATATACATAGTGGGCGGGGCTAAGTATGGTTTTGTTGAAAAGAGTTTGTTAATACAGTAAGTCAAGGTCAATACATTGGATACAGCACAGGTCATGTGGTACACAGATAACCCATTGTCTGTTTGTGTGCCCTATTGTTTTTTTAATGATGTCACAAGCATTTTGCTTAGCAAAAAAGTGAAAAATTTATAGCATCCATATGTATGTTTGCATCATACTTGCATTTTCTTTGTCAGTTTTTGTGTACATACCTATGTTGTCAACAGGTGTTATCTCTAATATGCATGCCTTAAGGTTAAAATGCTCTAAAAAACTTGTATATACATCACACATGTCATATGTGGTACATAGATGAGTAATGGTCCCATATATGTGACCTATTGGTTTGGTAGTGATGTCATGTAGGTGGGGCTTTATGTAAAATTCTTGAAAAGTGATAAATGTGCAACCGTTTACATGGTTTGCGTCATACAAGTGTTGTCAACAGGTTCTATTTGATTGATATGCATAGTGGGCATGGCTTTTGAATATGTTATTTAAAATATATCATGGTATGTAATGTCAGTTAGCAATGAAAATCAACCAACAATGAAAGAATGCATCGAAACCACTAAACATTTTGGTTTTCTGGTTTTATTTTAAGGCCTATTTATGTTTACCTTCAGTTCTAAAATTATGATATAAATGGCTTTTCTTTCCCTTCATTTTTTCAGACATTTCTTTGTTTCTTCTTCCACAAAGAAATAAAAGTCTTTAAATTCAATTTACAAAATATATTGGTTCAGCAGAAAGCGGTCACAATTGTTTAAAAGCTTTCCTGAAAAATCGCTTGAGGACATTAAATGCATCAATGCAGAATAGATAATGCACTTCATCTTAAATGGATGGCTCATAGTCTATGTTTGATCTAAAACTGATAACTACAAAATTAAAATGTTTGGAATTGATATGTTCTAGCATAAACAATGTATGCATGACTGGTTTTCCTCAACAAAAAAGAAGATAATTTGCTTGGCATGAAATACCCAAAAGCATATTACAGAAAACGATAAAATAACGCTTTGTGATTCTTATGCTGAAACGAAATAAGGTATATTGATTGTTGAAAGTGAAGGTTAAAGACATACACCAGTCACACAGTCAATAACCAGGCATACAGTCAATAACCAGTCACTCAGTCAATAACCAGTCACACAGTCAATAACCAGTCACACAGTCAATAACCAGTCACTCAGTCAATAACCAGTCACACAGTCAATAACCAGTCACAGTCAATAACCAGTCACTCAGTCAATAACCAGTCACACAGTCAATAACCAGGCATACAGTCAATAACCAGTCACTCAGTCAATAACCAGTCACACAGTCAATAACCAGTCACACAGTCAATAACCAGTCACTCAGTCAATAACCAGTCACACAGTCAATAACCAGTCACACAGTCAATAACCAGTCACTCAGTCAATAACCAGTCACACAGTCAATAACCAGTCATACAGTTGTAGAGATACTGACATTTTTAGAGAAATTAAAGCCCTGTCAACTCCGAACAACAGGGCACATCTGTGGGCCATAGGGCATCTGTCTTTAATATTGTCCATGAGTTAAAGATGCAGTGTATAAGATATAAAAGCTGCTTTTGGCAATTTCAAATCAAAGTGTCATAACCACATGAATAATAATAAGCTGTAATGGTTTGATCACATGACCACATGTTGATCACATGACCACACCATCTGGCGGCCCACATCATACTAAGTTTTAAAACAACTAGGCATATATTTGTACAGACATTGACATTGAAGAATTTTTTTTAAGTCCAAACTGCTCATTTGTATTAATAATATATTTATATAGCGCATATATCTGCAAGCATTCAAATGCGCTTTACAATAAGATAAAACTAAACAAAAGCAATACAAAAAAGTATGTTTTTAACTTTGACTTAAACAAAATAAGATTGTTAATTAAACAAATAGAGGCAGGCAGTTCATTCCAAAGGGCTGGACCTGCATAATAAAAGCCACGGTCACCTAATGTTTTACACTTATTTCTGGGGACAAAAAGAAAAGGGAGAATCATTAAGCGTAACGAATACCTATTGCTGTGTTACTACCAAAAATAGGGCACAATTATACACCATTTGTGAACATATGATATGAAGGTAGGGTGGAGGGTTGTACAAACCTTCACTCCTTCTTCCCAACAGATCCATAAATCCCCTCTTGTCAGAAAGCAAGACACAGCATGCCTAGCGAGCGGGTGGATCCAGCCTTCCTGGTTCAGTTGGATCATGATTGCATCAATCCATGGAAAGCCTGTCTCACCCTACAAACAAAAAGTCAAGTGTTTAAGGATTAGTTCAGTGAGAGAGAGAGAGTTGAACAAACAATTACAATGACAGAAACGTTTATGGTAGTACAAATGCTATCAACGTGTTTAACATCGACAACCAAGTCAATTAGCCTTTGATAACCAGTTGTGGTGCACTGGCGTTTAGTGGTCAAGCATGTCCATCTTATATGAAAGAGGACTTCAAAAGAAACAAAATAGTGAAGAAAGCATTTAAAATTCTTATTCCGTTAAAGAGATATTTAAAGGATTAGTTCAGTGGTCAAGCATGTCCATCTTATATGAAAGAGGACTTCAAAAGAAACAAAATAGTGGCATTCAAAATCCTTATTCCGTTAAAGAGATATTTAAACAAAATGGCTGTCCATCACAAACAGGACTTAAACAAACAAAATGGCATACAAACATATACACACACAGCCGTACATACACCCACCCACACAAACATACACACATGCCATAGGTTCCTGATGCTATCGCAATGGAACCAAAAAACAAAATGAACTCTTTATGAGGTTCACATATTAACAAAAAAGCGGTGCTGGTTTTGCGCATATAAAAAAAAAAAAGGTGCTGGATTTGCACGTAAAACATATGTACATATTCACAAAAGTGCTGGTTTTGCAGTGCTATAACTACAGTTTCATGTTTTATAAACTAGTCGTATGTTTGTATAGAAATTTCTTCATCTATACTAATCATTTTAAAAACATCGGCCACAAATGATTGAAAATCTGCTTTCAATGGTTTATCTTAATACTTGTGGAAGGTTGTTTCTCCTTGCCATCCGGCCTGTGCTAAAATACCATTATTGGGCACATGTTTATTTTCACCTTGGATACTGCCAAAGTCCTTACTGAATGCAGCTTAAACTGCTGAACGTTCACCTCTGCATGAGACATAATAATCTTTAACCAGCGTGCAATTTGGTTCGAGTATACTTTTCCATGGCTTTTCTGTAGCTCACGAATGAACTGTTCTCACTTTGCCTACAAAGTTTTGTCCTGAGTAAGTATTCTGTCAAATATGTGTGAACGCAGAGGCTTCCATCTGGTGGGTATGATTGGTGCATGCACGGATAGGATCTCACATTATCTCGAACAAATTATAAGATAAAATATTTTTTTGAAAAGTGCATGTCTTATCGGTCGTGTCATGACCCCGTGGGTCATGCAGGGTTAATCCTTTTCTTAATTCCTCTTCTCTCCCCACACAACCTCCTTTTATCCTCACTTATACTCCTCTTATGCTAAGGCATGGAACAAGAAAATCCGGGCGGTTACATCTCACATTCCTAGACATCAGAGTGGTTAAGAGAGACGCGGGATTCCAAACTTAAAAAGAGGACACGCAGAGGGCTATGCATGATAGGAGAAAGTGGAGGGCCATCTGAAACAACACCCGCCATAAGCAAGTATGCTAAATACCTTTCCCATGCCTAAACTTCCTTTTACTAGATTTTGCTTCACTTTTCTTTGTCTCAACAACAGTCATATATCTGCATTTATCAAAAAATGTATACAACAGCATTGTGCAAGGTGCTTGAATATTACATAACAGTTCAACTTACATTGGTCCACCTTCGCAAAAACTCGGAGTTCTTGTTCCATGGAATCTGGACGCAAATTGGGTTGTTGCGCATTTGGTCAAAGTTGGGGTTCTTACATCCCGCCGCAAAGAAAAACTCTCGCCAAAGCAGCTGGCCATGCAAGGATAAAGGAATTTCTCTCCGAACGCTTGACCTGACAAAATTTTAAAGAAAATAGCTGTAAGCAGCAGAAAGCTGATATAATATAATAGCCCTCAACTATTTCCACAGGATTTTATTTTATAATTTGATATGGGAGAGGGATTAATTTCTAGAACACAAAAAGTATCAACAAGAGTTGTAAGTGATATGAAGGGATTTACAGGTCAAGGCATTCAAGGAGAGTTGACAAATAATGAAATGAAATTCAGCCTAAAAAGATGCCCTTAAAGTCAATGTTACATTCTGTTTCGTAGTTCTAATAAGCATGTCTACAAGAGCTAAAGGAACTCAAACAACTTTAAAAAATCAACAATGCTCCTTATAAAGTTGTTCTACAATCTTTTTTTCTGTTTCCATTAAAACAATGGCTTATCTGCACGCGCATAATCAAAATTACAAGGACCCTATTTTCAGTATGAAATATTCTATTCTGAGTTTGCATTTCATTTAAGTCATAACCAGAACCGAAATAACCAAAACCGAAAGGTTTTGTGGTTCTGATGCCACTAAGTCTAAACTTCGCAATACATTTTCTGTCTTAAGCCCCGAAAAAATCTCAAATCTTTTGGGGTCGATATTTCTGTATTGGTCCTAACAGAAACCACAATCCAGCACAAGTAATTACACAAGGGATTTCTTATTTCTACAATTTTCTTATTTCTACAATTCCACACACTTCACCTCACTTTCCATGGCCATAATCTGACATTGGTAGATTTCACTGCAACTTTCACTTTTGGTGACTTTCACACTCAACACACTGGACAAAAGTATTCATTTCCCTGTGGTCAATGTGTCTGGCTTGAAGAAATAATTTACAAATTAAGTGGTATCACTAAACAGTGAAGGTTTTGTTATTTTATTAATGAGTGATTTTAAGTTATGTTTTTGTTCAACCTTGTAGGCTTTGACTGGATTATGGACTGAAAATCTATTGCAACAGATAGTCATCATAGATTTTTTCATGCTGAATTATTTTGTATTAATTGTTAATGTCATTGCATATCATGAAACATTTGACATGACATGAATAGTTCTTAAGATATCGTGTTCACAAGCTATTTTCAACAAGATCATATTAAACCACGCCTACAATGCATATCAATTAAATTCAATGCTTTTATTAAATGATCACGTACAAGCTAGCTAACATCATCATTTTAGTCAATATGAAACAAAACAGACATGTAATTGTTAAAGTATTAGCATTTAAAGATATTTACATTATGCCCTGCCTACTCATTAATATGCACGATATCAACATCAAAAACAATGGGGCACATCTATTGACCATAGACTATCTGTGTACCACATATGACATGAATCTGATGTATTGTTCTTGAGATATTGTGCTTATGAGCATGCTGTCACAGACACATATACATACATACATACATACACACATACCACACACATGTACATACATACATACATACATACATACATACATACATACATACATACATACATATATACATACATTCATACATACATACATACATTCATACATACACACACAAGCTAGCATGACTGCATAGGTTCCTGATGCTATTAGCATCGGAACCAAAAATGTTAGTTTTCAGTAACTCCTAAATCAAGCGGTTTCACAAAGATACAGTAGTACTTAGTAAAAACCAGAAAATATTACATTCCTGCTGATGTCATTAATTTCCGAAGTCAAAGTCTTAAGGTTTATTGCAGATAATATTTCATGATTTGAAAATTTGATAGGTTGGAATGGATCTAGCAAACGATGTTTTAGAGGTACACTAGACTGAATAATTGGGGGGCAATTTTCCAGAGACTCAAATATACAGCAAAATTAAGCTTTTTGACCCTCATGGAGAACTACAGAACATATCTAGCACAAATATTTATACCTGAGATTCATGAACAACAACATTTGATCACTTTGGGAGGCATAACAGGTCAGTGGACATTCAAATAATTCATCAGAATGACTTATGGGTCTAGTTCACTTTTAACTATAACAGTACTTCCTCTTACCTTTTTGTACAGATCTGTCAGTTCCCAATAAAACAAACGAGCTGAGAGACATCCAAATCGTAGGTATGGACTGAGCCCAGTAGAACTTGAATTTAGTGCTGTTGGGAACATCCTTGGCCTCTCAAAGTTAGCTACCCAAGCCTGGAATGACATATTTTCAAAATCAATCAGTTAGAACTAAACATGGGGATATAGCTTCAGTCAAGTGTGCTGTTACTTACAGTGGCATTGCTACAGGGGGGAACATTTGTCCCCCACAAGATCGCTTTGCTCCCAGAAAATTAAAGTGACGTATTTTGTCCGATTTATAGTCTTTTGAACCAATAAGACAAATTTGCCCCTTAATTCCCCCCCACCCCCATCCCATCCCCCATGACCAAAATCCTGGTGCCGCCACAAGTTATTTGGCATTTGCATTGCGGTAACAACTACTACAAAACTAGTTCAAAACAGATGGAAAATATAACTGATTAAAAGAAATATAAATAATTATGGTAATAACTACAGATCTGATCATTCCCAGCTACTCTTTGCTGAAAAATTGCAGTACTCAAAACCAACATTAGTCTTATGCACAATCTTTGAGAAAAATGCAAACACCAAATGGCAGAATTGCACAACCAAAGTTTAAGTTTAAGAAAGAACCTAAGTCAATGGAATGTACCAAAACAACCAAGCTCCAGGAGAATACAGCACCATCCCAGCCATAGGAGGGTACTAGGTCACAAAATCCACATGAGGGTACCATAACCCCCAAGCTCCAGCACCATCCCAATCATAGCAGGGTGCTAGGCCACAAAATCCATATAAGGGTACCATAACCCCCAGGCTCCAGCACCATCCCAACCATAGGAGGGTACTAGGCCACAAAATCCATATGAGGGTACCATAACGCCCAAGCTATAGGAAGGTCCAGTATCACTCAAGCCAAAAGAGGGTACTATACCACCCAAGAGGGTCAATGGAGGGTGCAGGACCACATAAGACAAAGAAGGGTACAGGACAACTAGAAACAAAAAGAGAACAGGTGAACCATCACTTAAACCAAACAAGGTACCACTTTGATATTGACCTTTCTTTCCAGATGTCTGTGTAGCCTCTGTTTTGCCTCTGTCTCACCACCAAACCACACTTGTGTTGGAATTGTTTCAACATCAAAACCTGATAAACAAAAACAAGCAAAATAGTTATTCTGATTATCTAATCACACAACTACATTATTCTAAAACCTCTTTAAGAAGGGTCTTCTCTGACAGATGCCATGTCTGATAGAGCCATGGAAACATGAGTGCCTAAGATCTTTAACAAACACAAGATTTATTTATTTATACTGAATCAAATGGTTACAAAAGAAACCAGACTTACCAAGCTCTTCCAAAGTTGGTATTCCATATTTATCGTCATGATTTTCCAGTATGTGAGAACTCATTCCCTGGACATCCCCTAATGTGATGGTGTCCACTGGTTGAGGGGGTGGACCAATCATAGCAACGATCTCTTGAAAACGGCTGTAGGTGAGGGGCGGGTCATTGTTGTTCAGCCGCACAATCCTGAGGTAAAATATGTAAAGAAACAGTAAGCAAATCTGTCCAAGCCAAAATAGGCCCATAGTAAGGCTGAGTCTGGTACTTAGGTCTGAGTCAGGTACCTGGTACGAGAAAAAAAAAAATTGATCTAAATTTAAAAAAAAACAATTTAGCTCTAAATTTTTTGCGGAACTGGTATGTCATTAGGCTTACACTAAAATTACGGTAATTTTACTGATTTGGACCAAAAATAAGCTCCATGTCATTAGGCTTATACTAAATTACGGTAATTTCACTAATTTGGACCAAAAATAAGCTCAAGAATGTTACTCTATTTTTTGGCGAATTAAGTGTAGTTGCCATGATTTTAGTGTTAGCCTGATGAAAACCAGTTCCGCAAGAATTTTAGAACTAAAAAAAAATATCTGTTTTTTTACCCTGGTACCCTGATTGAAATCATGTAACAGTAACTTGGTTCCGATTTTCAGTTTGATATCTGACTCTCGCCTAGATATTAGGGTCAGTGCTTACTTCATTTTCCATGTCCAAGCAGATAAGAGCTTATTACTGCCCCCGAACAGGATGCCAGTCCAACACAGGTTAATTCCCTAACAACGCTGATACTCATTTTTTTTTTTTTTTACAGCTGAGTAGACTGGATTAAGTAAAGCAGGGTTTGCATTAGCAGCGCAATAGCAAGAATCGCACAATCAGTTCTCACAATCTTGCACAAAATTAGAAGCAATGCGGGATGGTCGCGCACAGCTACTGGGAGCTGCTGGCTTGGATAAGTGTTGAAATCTGCGCTAAGCATTCAGTGATAACATTAGGCCTCGAGTTAACGATATGAATTTGAGCAATTAGACATGAAATCTCTTTGTACCAAAGATGCCTCAAATAAACTGCAAGCTTCTTCAATTTGCACACGTGTTCGCACGATATGCCTCGCCAATTGCGTTGTCATTTTCGTAACAAAAGAATCTCAAGTCTTCGACCGCATTAGATCAAAGTTTTTTAAGCAGTCAAAAAATTTCCAGGTTTAGCTTTATCCAAGAACTTTTCAATTCTGGAATGTTCTGAGTGATATATTAGGGGCTATCACGTACAAATTTACAGTCAGTTTCTTCAACATGGTCAAGGGCAGATCCTTTTGGAATTTACACAAAAATAATTTGTAACACAAAAGCTATATATTTTCAATCACCTAACTGTCAGCAGTGTTACACTTTGTTGAACAATGTAATTAATATGCCCTTTCTATTTTTTATGTGGATTGATATTTATTCAATATCCATATGTGCATTGCAGCTATCAACTTCTCATTATTTGTTTTACGGTGGCTTAAAATTAGCTTAGCAATAAAAACATTTTTTTAAAGGTATGGAGGTATCGTCCCCTCAACCCTATATGTGAACTGCGTTTACATCACCAACTTCAAAACAAAATCTTCTTTAAAACAGAAGGATCTATTTGCAAGATGACTTTTAATAATCTCGATTCGGGGACCTCAGCCCTGCTGCAGACTCCTTTTGAAAATTGATACAATTTATTGCCTCTATATTGGAAAAATTTATTATTTTCAAAATTCTTTCAAAATTAATTTCTCATTTCTTCATGGAAAAAATATTTCCTTCAAATTTGAAAATGGGAAAAAGGAATATTATGCCTAACGGAACAGGCAGACGGGACGAAATTGAAGAAACATTCCCTAAAACTTCAGAAGAAAATTTCTGAAAATCCAAGAGAAATGCCCAAAAATGAAGGAAATTGAAGAAAATTACCCAAAAACATAGAACATTGCCCGAAAATCAAAGAAAATAGTCCGAAAATGAAGGAAATTAAAGAAGTTTCCGTAAATGAAACAAATTTCCCAAAAATCGAAGAGAATCGCCAAAAAATAAAAGAAATTAGAAAATTGAAGAAGCTGAAAATCATATGTGTTCATATTTCGCTATGAACTTCCATCATCAAATTTGGGCGATATTTAACTTCTTTTACAGTTTATTTAACTATAACAGTGTATACCATACCATGGTACCGGTACATATATCCCGCTATTTACATTTATATACGGAATACCCCCTTCCTCACCCCTACTGAATACGCTGAGACTCCCTCCACTTTTATTGCAGAAAACAAACCTACAAGGTCTTCTATTTCTGAAGTGATTTTTGAAAGCTGTCCTAATGTTATTATAGTTTGTTTGTTTGTTTGATGAGGTCTTAACGGCACCACGACAACGAAGGTCAAATTGTGCCTGAGAGGTCAGATCATTTTAGAGGTAGTAAGGAAAGAGACCAGGGAAGAATGAGAGAAATTCAAGAACAAAAGCCAGAAAGCTGTGATCGAGAGAGGAGGTGCATGGGTAAAACTAAAAACAGAGTAGAGAGGGGTGGAAGAGGAGGATTAAATATGGTTGTAGAGGGATGCATGCTGAAGGAAGGAGACTATTTTATCTGGAGGATTTTTTTGGAAGAACTCAGCAATTGAGTTGTGGGGAGCGAGAGAAGCTCTGGGAAGGTTGTACAGGGGCAAGCAAGGAGAACGTGTTGGATTGTAAGGATGCAGTGGCAATTGTTACAGAGGGGTTGGGGAACCAATAAGGAGGTGGGAGTGAGTGAGGTGGGTGTGACCAATTCTAAGACGGGTAATATGAGCGTTGTCGATCTGAGAAAGGTTGTTGATGGTGGATTTGATCGGGATTGTGGGCTGGAAAACATGGAGTTTGTTATCAATTTGGAAGTTCCATAAGGTTTGCCAGCAGTCACGAACAAGAGAAGCGATAAGCGGTTTGATGTCAGAGAGGGTTTTGGGAAAAGGGGAAGGGAGGAGGTTAAGGGCAAGCTTAGCGGCTGTATCAGCCCTGTCATTGCCAGGGATGCCAACATGGCTGGGTATCCAGAAGAAAAGAACACTTTTCCTGCAGAGGGTGGGAGAAAAGAGTTTCCGGAGGAGGAGGTGGCAGGTGAGGTTATCCCATTTAAGATTGAGTAATGAAGTAAGAACAGCCTTTGAGTCAGAGAAAATGGCAAAGTGACTAAGAGGAGAGTACTCAATAAAGTTGAGGGCGAGGAGAATGGCCTTAGCCTCGGCTGAAAAGATGGATGAGTGGTCAGGAAGTCTGCTACTGAGGGTGATGTCTTGGATGATGGCAGCAGCAGCTGTCTTGTTGCCTTCCTTGGAGCCATCAGTATAGATAGAGGTGTAATTTGAGAGTTGGTCTTTGATTTGGTTGTGGAGATTGATGAAGAGATTAGGGAGAGTTTGAGTTTTGTTATAAGTGGAGAGGTCTAGGTGGACAGAAGGAAGGGGTGGCCCAAGGCGGAAAAGTGGGCCAGGAATAGGTGCCGAGAGTGGCGGGGTTGATGCCAAGTTGAAAGAGGTCTGATTTAATCGTAAGCTGAAGGGGCGATAGGGTTTTAGTCCTATCAAAGAGGGAGGAGAAATTGGGGTACCTAATGAGGTTGTAAACAGGGTTCTGAGTGTTGGTGAGGACTCTAAAAGCATAGGAGAGGCTAAGCTTTTTACATCTAAGTAGAAAGGGGGTTCGTTGGCTTCAACATGAAGGCTAGTGATTGGGGAGGTCCTGTAGGCTCCTAGACAAAGCCTGAGGGCTTCATTTTGGATGGTGTTAATGTGGTTGAGGTATGAGTTGTGAGCGACACAGTAAACAATATTGCCATAGTCAAGCAGCACGAATGGTGAGCCTGAAAATTTTGAGGAGAGCATAGTGGTTCGCTCCCCAAGTAGTGTTGGAGAGCAGTCGGAGGAGGTTGAGGAGCTATTGCATTTTAGTTTCAGGTTGGTGATGTGTGGCTTGTAGGTGAGCTTGGGGTCTAGAGTTAGACCAAGGAACTTTGTGTTTTCAACTTTAGGGATGCGATTCCATTGAGCACAAAGTTCGGGTTGGGGTGGAGGTTGTTGAAATGACAAAAGTGCATGCAGACTGTCTTGTCTTTGGAGAATCTAAAACCGTTATTGTTGCTCCAGACTTGCAGCTGATTGAGGCTGGTTTGAAGCCTATTTTCAACAATAGGAAAGCTAGGGGAGGAGTAGAAGATGGTGAAGTCATCCACGTAGAGGGTACGTCTGATGCTGGGGCCAAGGTCATTCCCGATGTCATTAATGCTCAGGTTGAAGTCATGTACAACCTAATGATTGTTTTGCCACAGACCATTTTCCTGAATTTATATACCGGGTGGGCAAGGCCTATATTGTTCATGTAAAGTTATCTTATGATACCCATCAAACCTTCTAACTACAAAATGTTATTTATTTTCCAAAGAGTTCAAAATTATTAGGGCGGAAAACAATATGTGCTAAGTGCATGGACCTCATTATTAAATTTAGGGCCATTTCCATGATTTGACTTTGGACCCACCTTCCCCCCCCTCTTTTTGAAAATCCTGGATCCCTTGATGGTAGCTACTAGTAATGAGAACTCAGCCATGTACAACAATGGTCGTGTGCAGTTGAAGGTATGGGAATTTGCATAGATTGCTGGGGAGGGGGAAGGGATAGAGAAGAAGTGTTCATGGGGTAGTTGAATAAGTATTATGTATCGTAGCATATAAAAACAATCGGATTTTTTTTAGCAAAGATATTTCTTATTTATTGCACTAAAAAGCTTGGTTATGGTAGCAGGGGGCTGATTTGGTAATTCAACATTTTCCTGATTTTTTGCAAAACTTGAGGTCAAAGGTCATGTTCAAACAAACAACCAAATCAGCCATTTAAACATTTAGGTTGCTAAACATAAATGCACAGCCCTAATATTTATGCAATTTACGGAACTAAATATAATCTAAGAAGAGTTTTACCTTTAAGTATACAAAAAAAGTAAATGGGTATTTTTATCAGTATATTAATTTTTACAACTTGTAGAAATTCCCTTCTTAAATTCCCTACCAAAATTTGGATGCACCGGAACTTGGTTCCGGCAGAAACCGGAAATTAGTGTAAATGTTGCCGTGGAACCAGAACTTCACAAAAAAAAATTGTTATGATATATTCTCCACAACATATTCAATGCTCAAAATTGTAATTTCCCTACAAAAATATTTTTGAAAGAGGGAATTTCCCTCCAAAAAATCCATAGCTACAGTAGTTGCAAACCCTGAAGTAAGGTAAAGGGTTTTGCTCAAAGACAAAATGCAGCACTCGCGGCAGCAGTCGAACCAGGTACCTTTCGCATACGAGTAGGACTCCTTATCCACTGCACCTCTTAAAGTAACAGTAAACGTTCCCAAAATTTACTGAAAAAATGCCTGTCGTAATAAACACTGCATCGAATGTATACGTATGGATACATAATTGGTTACATGCTTCTTAGCTACAACATTGGGTATCATATTTTCAGTTGTTTAATTGCAGTAAGATTGAAAGGTTCACCTTCAATATTGTTTGCACTGGCATAACTAACTAGAGGGGAACAGATGTCTTGTAAAATTCCCATTAGCTTTCATAAGTATACCAAATTTCTCAAAATTAGTCAATGAGAAAAGAATTTTTTTTTATCAAGAGCAATTTATCTGTGTACATAAATATTGCAAAATTGTAATTTCCCTACAAAAATATTTTTGAAAGAGGGAATTTCCCTCCAAAAAATCCATAGCTACAGTAGTTGCAAACCCTGAAGTAAGGTAAAGGGTTTTGCTCAAAGACAAAATGCAGCACTCGCGGCAGCAGTCGAACCAGGTACCTTTCGCATACGAGTAGGACTCCTTATCCACTGAGCCACTGCACCTCTTAAAGTAACAGTAAACGTTCCCAAAATTTACTGAAAAAATGCCTGTCGTAATAAACACTGCATCGAATGTATACGTATGGATACATAATTGGTTACATGCTTCTTAGCTACAACATTGGGTATCATATTTTCAGTTGTTTAATTGCAGTAAGATTGAAAGGTTCACCTTCAATATTGTTTGCACTGGCATAACTAACTAGAGGGGAACAGATGTCTTGTAAAATTCCCATTAGCTTTCATAAGTATACCAAATTTCTCAAAATTAGTCAATGAGAAAAGAATTTTTTTTTATCAAGAGCAATTTATCTGTGTACATAAATATTGCAATGAGAGTAGGGATGCATCGGAACTTGGTTCCGGCTGAAACTTCAGATTTTTTTAAGTTCCTGTTCTGACCGGTACTCAGTGTAAATGTTGCACCAGAACTGGAACTTCACAACAAAAATTGTTATGATATATTCTCCACACAGTACATATTCAATGCTCAAAATTGTAATTTCCGTGTCTAAAATTGCAGTGCATCAGCTGCAGAAAAGATCAAAACTATCCAAAACTTAAAGGAGACTATAAAGTCAGTGATACAATCATTATTTCATATGATAGAAGATTCAAATCTTAACCAACTACCAAAACAGCGAGTCAAAATCTTATTCCTATCTCAAGTTATTCATGTTTGAAGTCAACACATGGAGACTGCCATTTTGTTCAATTCTGTATTGAAATATTGTGCATGATGACATAATTTCCCCAATAGGGACATAAGGATTCTAATGTATTTTTTTATAAGAGTGATTAAATAAGTTTTTATTCCAAAATGATGTGACACAAAGTTTTAACAGCATGTTTTGATAATTTCATGTGTACACAACAAATTTCCTCAACTCTTACAAAAGAAATACAATTTTTCATCAGCTAGAAAACTTGAGATAGATTATAAACAAATACAAAGCATTCCAACATCCTAAAGGGCTGATGACATCATATGCTGCATGTTTTTAAATTAAAATGGTGGCTCCTATAGTATTATTTAGTAGTAGCACTAAAGTTTTTAGTACTTACAAAAAATGTGTTAGATTCCTTCAGGAGGTTTAGAACTTGGTCAGAAGATTTGTTATTTCTAATTTTATGAAATAAGGATTATGTCAGATTTGATGTCTCCTTTAATAGGTTTTTGAAATAATTTTTTTTGACAATAGCTCTTACAGTTTTGAGTTAGGGTTTTTAATGTTAGAATTAGTTTTTAATTAATTTGTGATGTATGACTGGGTAAACAGATCAAAATCTCTGTGTAATTCTTTAATTTCTCTCCTAAATCTCAGTCACTGAAAATGATGGGTTAAAGTCGATTCCTGCTTATTCCTGCTTGAATTTGATTGGGGGTATGGCAAAGACTCAAAAACCTTTCTGCATGCACTTCTTCATAGAATGATAAACAGACATTTACAAATCAAAGGATTTACAAAAGAAAATTCCAAGGTTGCCCTGCAATACTTCACAAAATTTGCATAAAATATGCAAATTGAGATTTTAAAATGCTGTAAAATGGTCAATGTTTACCTGATTTTAAGGACTTAGATTTTAAAACAAGCTAGCTAATGTTTCATCTACTGTAACGCATACAGATCTATGAACCTTTAAAGCTGAAACTGTTTTGTTTCCAATGAGTGAAAATGCAGGGTGGAAAGTTCCGGTGTGGCCGGAACATCTGGCCAGAACTTTGCTTTGAGTTCCGGCGGAACTTGGACTGCTGGTTCCGGTGCATCCCTAAATGAGAGTACTATAAAATGAACCTTTTCTTTTTAATTTGAAATCAATAGAGCTCTTAATTCCCAACATGGCAAAACAAATCATTCTTTGAATCCTGCCACTGCCTTTCAAGCAGTTTTAAATGGAGCAGAGTTAAAAACCTAGAGGCAAGGTAAAGTCTCTTTTATAAGCATAATATGCCACACAGATATTTTGATATGTTGGCAAACACAATCAGATGTTTAATTCCAGCAACATTAATCCTCATCATTAACTTAATGAAACCATGCAATTAAGACGAAGATCATACTGAAAATACAGAAATATCAAAGGTCACTGTGTGGATGGGTGACTTATGTAAGTTTATATATTTTTTTGGTAGTATTAAAAAACTGGCATACTTAAGTCATTGGGTTATGACAGATCAGTTTTAAGGTAATTAATGCAATGCATGTAATGCACTGTACCGTAATGCAGTCTTCAAAACTTCAGTCAACATTTTTGAAACTTTAGTTTAAAACTTTCCTTTATGTAAAAGTGATCAGCGTATTTTCCAGACTCCATTTGCTGTAGATTTCAATGCGGGTGGGTGAAATGTGAATAGAGGGATTTCAGCACATGAATCTCCCATCTCGAAGCCATTTTGCTGGGAAAGCGTCATTGCGTTTCATGCGTCTTCACACAGCTCAGTCACATCACATGCACAACAAACATACTGCCTGCTGATCTACCAGTACCAGTTCAGCGAATTTTATTGTTGTAGCTCGAGGCGGCGATTTTACTTCATATCTTCCTAATATTGTATATATTTACCGGGTATACGAAAAGTAACTTTTACGTAAACACCATCTGATTATTCATTATATGCAGACAAAACCTTTATATCTGGCACACAGTGCTCACTGCAAATCCTAGTGTGAACCGAAGGTTGAAATATGTTGCATCGTACAGCTGAAACCCACTTGGAACGTTGATCAGGATCAGATGGAAATCGAGAAAATGTCTTTTAATTCCCCGGCACACGTCTATTAGTGTAACCAACAGCACAGCAATATTCCGGCATAATTATCGTACAAAAATTAACTTATATAACAACATACAAGTATTTGTAAGTCTACATAAGTGTACAGCAGACGATCGTTCTCGCTCGACAAAATGGCGATGTAAACAAAGTCACGTGACCTCATGACATCAGCTAAAACACCCTTATGAATCAAGATCTGAATTAGGGTCTTGGTCAAAAAGAAATGGCCTGCAATTTATACAATCAATAATAACAATTATTTAAGTAACTATTTCAACGAAGAGAAAAACATTTGCCTCATTATTTCCAAACTCAACCCAAAATAGATGAAAAAATGCCAAGAAAACTCTGAGATAACAAAACATTTTATTAAATCTTGACAAAATTAAATCAATCTTGACAAAATTAAACAGACACTGTGAAAGAATTGTACTAAAAAAAACTGCAGATAAGGAAAGTAAAGAGAAAAACATTTGCCTCATTATTTCCAAACTCAACTCAAAATAGATGAAAAAATGCCAAGAAAACTCTATGATAACAAAACATTTTAATAAATCTTTACAAAATCAAATTAATCATGACAAAATTAAACAGACACTGTAAAAGAATTCTACTAAAAAAAGCTGCAGATAAGGAAAGTAAGGTCATATTTAATAAGCAAATGTTTGTAAGTAGCCAATCGTCCTTCACATAAGCAAAGTTCTTACAATATTATGATTATAATTAGTAAAATGCAATTATATCAATTTTTACAATGAAGTGGTAAGGTTAATTAATAACAAAGAAGTTTGTGAAAACACAAAATTTGAGATGTGTATTTCTTATATTACTATAGAAATTGTTTAAAAGAAAGCAAGCTTCACTTATTATGCTAACTCCAAAATTTATACTAACCCCAAAATTTATACTAACCCCAAAATTTATACTAACCCAAAATTTATACTTACCCCAAAATTTATACTAACCCCAAAATTTGAGCACTTGTTGCTGTACCTGGCCAGAGGTCAGGTGAATCCAACGTATATATTTTCTCAAAAGAGAAATAATGGTCCTCAAGATTTGGAGATTGATCAAAGTTTTCACCATTTTAAAACCAGCTTTCAGAGTACTAGACTTTCAAATGATATTCCCTTCTCCCTCCCCCACTCCCTTCTGACCTAAAGGTACAACAGCATAAACAAAACTTACTCAGTTGGATCATACAGTGTGTGGGACACACTTGAGATGACCTGCACATTGGCTTCCTTGGCTAATGTCTTGATAGCCTGGTCTCGTTCTCTTCCGTATGGCTCACTGTCCTCCTCAAATGAAAGGTGCGTAATCTTCCATTCCTATTCAAAAGAGCAATGAAAATTGTTCTAGCATATGGAAAGTCAAGTCTGGGAGAACTTCTACTTCTCGGCAGGACCCTAGCCAGGATATTTCTCAAAGGGGAGAGGGGAACAGTGTTCACAATAGAGTACACAATTTGTGTTTTTTTTTTTTTTAAGGGAGGGGAGGAGGAGGGTTAAAAAAAAAGGGGAGATTTCTTTTGAAAAATAAAGGCCAAAAATATCAACCATAAATATACCAAGTATGAATCAAACAATACATGTTGTCAAAATATGAGAATTTGAAGACTTTACATTAAGCACCACCTACTCATTTGTATGCATGATATCCCCACCAAAACCAATAGGACACTTATACGGATCAAGGGCTATCTGTGTACCACATATGACATGAATCCAATTTATCATTCTTTAGATATCATGTTTATAAGCTCTTTTCAACTAAATCATATTAAGCCCCTCCCACTATGCATGTTAATGAAATTAAACACTTTTATTCCATGAACATGTACACACCAGCTAACATCATATATAAACCAAATATGAAACAAAACAGGTGTGTGGTTGTCAAAATGTGACCATTTCAAGATTTTTACATTAAGCCCTGCCTACTCATTAATATGCATGACATCACCACCAAAAACAGTTAGGCACATCTACAGACCATGGGCTTATTTGTGTACCACATATGACATGAATGCAACTTATCATTCTTGAGATACCTTGTTTACATTCTTTACTGGCTAAAAGTTTGTCAGTCTGAACTGATGTGCAAACCCCACAATCCCCCCCCCCTACCATTCCTTTATGAAATTCCTGGATCCGTGCATGAATTTAGGGCTGTCCATTTTCGTTTAAATAGCCAATTTCCATTCAATTAAACGGACCCCCCTCTTCCCCCCCCTCCCCACCCCCAGCTCCATAATAAAATAATGATAAAATTGGACCTCCGGAAGTGTTGAAAACAAAATGTGAAAAATCTATCCCTATAATATTTACCACCGCATAACCATCGCGATAGCCGTCCCAAAAAGCAAGAAATGAAAACTTGAGCGAGGGCCTTATAACAAGTCTTCAAATTAACCATAAGGCTTAAAAATAATGATCCATGGTTGGAAGCCTTTAAAAACAGATGCAGAAATAACATATCAGCAAGTAGCTTTGCCATGACTTGCAAGCATTTTGAAAGGTTTTCATTGCTTTTGACGTGCAGTAAAAGACTAAAAAGTGCACCACCCTGAGCAAGCTATACCGTAGAAAACAATTTATAACCCATCCCTATTCCCAACTGTACTGTATTTCATACCATCCTCTGGGAAACAGCTGTAACCCTTGTAAACCATGCTGAAAACTCGTCAACTTTAAAACACTTTTGTTCGTTTATTTCAAAATCTTTTGCTTTCTTTAATAAAATACCAATCAAAACTTTTTTGTCAGTGAATTTTTGGGTCAGTTTTACAGCTTGTAAAACCGGTGCTAACCTAACGAACTTTTAGGCCTTAATGTTAGGCCTATGCCTATAGTTATAAAAGCAGCGGGACATGCAAAAAGCCGGAATTCCGGCTATTGCTGGGAAACTGACATCCCTGGCCTACTTATTAATATGCATGACATCACCATCAAAAACAATAGGGCACATCTACGGATCATGGGCTATCATCTGTGTACTAAATTTGACATGAAACCAGTTTACCGTTCTTGAGATATAGTTTTGACCAGCTTGCTGTTACAGACAGCAATGGGCTATCTGTGTACTACATATGACATGAATGCAACTTATCATTCTTGAGATACTGTGTTTACAAGTTCTTTTCGGCAAAATTATATTAAGCCCCGCCCACTATGGATATTAATGAAATTCACTGTTTTTATGTCATGAATATGTACACACTTTGCGATACTCATAAGCTACCATCATATTACCCATTAATATGCATGACATCATCATTAAAAACAATAGGGCACATCTACGGATCATGGGCTATCTGTGTACTAAATATAACATGAATTCAGTATATCTTTCTGGAGCGACTGTGTTTATAAGCTTTTTCAGCAAAATAATATTACGCCTCGCCCACTATGCATATTAATAAAATTAATCGTTTTTCATCATGAACATGGACACATCAGCTAACATCATAAATACTCCAAATATGAAACAAAACAGACATGCGGTAGCTAAAATAAGAATATTTCAAGATTTGTACATTAAGCAGCTGCCTACTAATTAATATTTATGTATGCCATCATCATCAAAAACAGGGCACATCTACAGATTGTGGGCTATCTGTGTAGCACATATGACATGAATCTAGAGTATCGTTCTTGAGATATCGTGTTTACGAGCTGGCCATCACAAACATACATACATACATACGCACATACATACATTCATATACACATACGTACATACATACATACACACATACATACACACACACTAGAGCTGTGACCGTTTAGCGTGTACATGCTACACGCTCGCAAATCTTGTAAACGTTTACTAAGTACCTTATTGCGTGTAATCGTTTTTCATACATCATAGTGTGCTGCCGTTGAAAATCAATATTCATGATTTAAATCACGCACACATTCAGCCGACAAAATTCCAATCAATGACTTTTTACAAACTGTAAACCCGATTAGCATAATCCTTTATAAATGTGCGAATCACAAATGCGCAGTAATCACCAATAAATGGGGATATTGTGCACTTTGATTTCGCCGAAATCTGAGTAATCTAAGTTGTAAAATGCACCGCGAATGTGCAGCAGTAAACAGTGAAATTAACAATAGGCCTAACGTTAGGCCATAAGGCTTTAAATCCCATGCAATCAAGGCCCGTTTTATCGACCCAAAAACACTTGATTCGTGACAATCAGTACATTTACATGTAAATATTACCTGATGAGTCAATAAATTTTGAAAGAAAGAAAAAATATTGCATAATTAACAAAGAGAAAAAGGTTTTAACAGAGCTAAAATTCTGCATGCTTCGCAAAGATGGCGGCCATTTTTTCGAGAGGACTGATATTTCAGAACTTCCTGGTGGCGGTGGCGTAGTTTTGAAATGTTTTACGGTGAGGTATATTATAGGCCTAGTTTGCAAGATTTTCACAGAACTTTGAAAGCCGTAGCGAATAAGACAAAAAAGTTACGCTATGTTAAGTTTAAATATCATTGAAAGGAAGTTATCTACTGTATTCTTTCTAAACTGAATTACTGTACCATGCATATTTTCCATAAAAATGATGATTTATACTGTGGAAGTAAACTTTTTACGATTTGGAAAGCAAAACTCAGCGTCTATTTGGGCAATGCAGTTAGTACTTTTGCCAAACTGGTTGCGCGATTTTTTTACTTTGCCTCGTAGTTTTAGAGCATTTTTGGTGTATTTCCGAAAATTACGGTACTAAACGCGTGTACACAATACACGCTCGCTTTTTTTGGTGTGTACACGTTTACTATCATCCCTAAACGTTCACAGCTCTAACACACACACGTGCCATCATGACTGCAAAGGTTCTTGATGCTATTACATCCGAACCAAAAAGCTTTTCAATATTCTCTGAAATGTTCCTTTTTATTTAGAAAAGTTATCAAGAACTTAGTCATGATTGTTTACATTGTAGAACACAATCTCATGCTGGATGGTACTATTTACAAACATTGTCTTATACTAGGCAACAAGCTTTTCAATATTTCTCTGAATTTTGTTATAATCTGTAGTCATATTTCATAACAGCCATGCTCCCCTTATAGTGCTGGACAGTTTTCCTGTCATTTTCTTGTGACTAGAAGGGTGACCTCTTTTTTCAGACCAAAACTGTTCTCTCTCTTAATCAGGAACAGGGGCATAGGCAGAAGGGGCAGGGGGAATTTCCCCCTCCTTCCAGAGGCCTTACTGTTGCCCCTCAAATAAAATGACAGAATATAGTGTAACTGTTCATTGCATCATTATTCTCGCCCCTGCAAAATGTAAACCTGCCTCACTCTTGCCCCCTCCCCCCCCCCCTCACCTCCCTCAAATGCCAGTGCCTAGCTACGCCACTGATCAGAAATATGAGTCAAGACTGCTGACAAATTCGGTTACAAGTAGTACTGCCAAAAAAAAGAAGCAGAATTCATTTATCAATTTATACAACAAAACAAGTCGAAAGTACTTTAAATGTGAACACACCTGAAAGAGTTTTGGAAACACATCTGCAGGTTGGCCTCGGATAAGAAACAATCTTGAATTTAACTTTCCGTAGTCTGCTGTCCAGGTCGTGAAGACAGTCAAGAAGAAATCTGACGAGGAGAAATAATAAGGATGTAAGACCAAACAATACAGGCAGGAATGATGTACACAAATATCAAATACTGAAATTAATTCACTTATCATTAGTTATTGAAAACCAAACTTTCTTCAACAGTCAGTTCGGTGAAGGACTAAAAGGAGGGTTTTGCAATTTGATATAATACACAACGTTTACTCAGCTACAGACACAAAGAATTATACATACACGTGCTAGCTATCTTCAATTCGGTCAATGCATACGATACGCGACAAGCAGTTAGCACTTTACGCTGTACGTATAGAGTGTACATGCACTACATACTGTACTACCTCACTGTCGCATATAACCGAGTGCGTTAAGTGAGATGGGCCTACGTTACAATACAAGTCTCACAGTTACAGACAACATAATTGTTCAAATAATAAGTAATCATGTGGGTCTACTTGGCCTATTAGTACTTACACAACTTACAATGTTTTGGTAACATTTCAAATCCACATACACCACAGTTTGATCATCACAAAACTCATAGCAAATTTAAACGAACTACATTCCATCAACATTAACTCGGCTTAAATAAACACATTCTCCAAATACGACAATAACAACAAATTTTACGCGAAGAACAAATACAAAAACCAAAATGTTAAAAAAATTGCGGAAAATAATTACTTTAATTCATGAATCCAACTTAACTGTCAAACACGAACGAGAATATACACCACTGATGTTAGTGGTACGAACATTCTAAAGCATGGGGCAGGTCAAAGACAGGTCATCACATATATTTCCTTTGTTCTCAAAAACGGACTGGTGAACGTAGGAAATGGTAGTAGATAAAAGTTAGCTTACCCATAGTTTTATTTGCCAACACTTCAGCAAACGCAAACAAAGTTCACAAAACAGTTTAAAGTCTTAACAGTGTACAAACTGCCTCCATGGACAAACTAAACCCTCATTTGAGGGTTTCTAGGGAGGAATTCTTCTATATTGTGTGATTGTAGGCAATTGCAAATTTTTGTCCCCGAATTTGTCAAACCCCCCCTCCCCCCCCCCCCTCCCTTGTACTTGACATCTAATTACTCCCCATGTGAGAGTTCAACCATATATTATGGGCAATGCCATAGGCGTACAGTAGGTATTTTCAAGGATATGATACGGACAGAGGCGTGGTTTCCTTTGAGATAGTTATGAGAAATGTCTTTTGCAGGTGATACTGATAACTGCACATTACTGGGCTAATAAATGCAGAGATGAAAATGCTGAGGTTCGCATACGGTGTGACTAAGATGGACCAGGTTGAAACAAGGTGGTGAGAAAAAAGCTGCAAGTGGGTGAGTTTAGTGGCAAGGTTCGTGAGCAAAAGCTGCAGTGGAAAGGACATGTGTTCAGAAGGGAAGAGGAGTATGTTTGCAAGAGGATCCAGCAGATGACTGTTGGGAAGAGGAGGAAAGGTAGACCAATGGAGGGAGATGGAGAGATTGTGTGAAGGAGGATATGGGAGTTGTCGGGGTGAAAGAAGTTAATGAAAAAGATAAAGGGAGATGGAGGAGGTTGGTCCACACCGGCGATCCCACCTGATGTGGGATTCAAACCAGGAGAAGAAGAAGAAATCTCAAAATTTTGACCAAAGAGTAAGTTTCCACACAAGCTCTTTGTTTTAACCCATTTCTGCCATTATAGAAGCATTTCCTGAGGTATTGTCCTGTCAAGTCTATAGAATATAAATTAGGGTTGGTTTCGGACCAGGAGACAACTTTCCCTTAATATTTAAGACTTATGGTGACACCCATGAGTATGGTATTCAGTTGGTTACAGTTCTGGGGGTGGGTCCAATTCCAAATAAACTTTTGCCATTGAGTAAAGTAAAATAATGGGATTGATTCTGGTTGACTGAATATTCTAGTCAGTTAATTGGGTATAAAATAATATTATACTTAGTACTTCATGTAGTGTTTAGACAATAACAAAATTTTAATAAAATGTAGGATTTGTATAGGCATTCAGAACACATTTAGATCTTTGAGTAGAAGGACCGATTCCCTTACTAGTAACACTTGCTTCAGATACTTTTCTACGTTTTTCATTCTCAGGGTTTTGGACTTTTATTTCCATTTTCATTCACTTCTAGTTTTATTCTTCAATAGTCTTTTTTCAATAAACTTACGTTAATTTAATTTTCTGCATTTATTGTGTAGTTTTCTTCTCTTGAGTTATACCCATTCTACCTACTAATTATTTTCATATAGCCCAGTCACACATTTGTGAGAATGTAAATCCATCAATTTTGGATGAACCTGAAGATGAAATATAAATCTGTGAATATTTAGGCCTGCCTCTTATTTTTCTTATCAAAATAGATCCTCAAAGATGTCATAAGTTTGAGCTGCATTATCCAACAAGAATTTATGCTCCTCTGTTGCCCTAATTCTGAGATGCTTATGCACAAAAAAAGGTTATGTACAAAATTGATGACATGACAAGTTTCCATGAAAACAAGCAGTTTTTATCACAGAAAAATGGATATTGATTAAATGTTATGACAGATAAATTTATCTCAACTTTTACAGGAAAGAAAAACAAGTAGGAATGAACTGCTATTAAGATTAGCTTCAAAGATCATGAAAAATTGTGTTTGTAATCCCACAGGGGCAATTTTCTTAATTGTTTTAAAACTAAGATAATACAGGTATTTGACTTACTTTTAAAGACTACTCTTTACCAGAATGCATAAAACTCTTAATTAAGATGTTTCTTTGAAGAATACTCTTCACCAGAGTGCATTAAAACTCTCAATTGAGATGTCCCTTTTGAAGATTACTCTTCACTAAAGTGCATTAAAGCTCTCAATTGAGATGTTTCTCTTTTGAAGAATACTCTTCACCAGAGTGCATTAAAACTCTCATTTGAGATGTCTTTAGATTTTAATTAAATCAAACTGTAATATTCAATATGACACTGGTAAGATCTTGACACATATTTCTTGTTTTTCAATCGATGATTCAAAAATAATATTCTTTGATTTTTAAACAACTGCAATAAATTGGAAGTGGTCCTTAACGATCTTGAGGTACTGTATGTAGAGGCCAAGATAGATTCATTGAAAAGGAAGGAAGTGCAAATCATTGACATACAGTAGCAAAACTTTTCAAAAAAATTGGTTGAAAATTGATATCTTTACAGCTTTATGAAACTTTAAGTAGACTATATCTTTGTAAGTATTATGCTTCCATATTGTTTTTGCAAAAGGGAGTGTTCATAAGTTAGTGTCAAAATAATCAAATAAATAAGATATGTTTGTTAATTCATTTCAACTCAACTACACCATATATCTGAGCAACCTTTACCCAAAACTGTTTCATCTTCATTCTTAAAAATACCAGAACCAAAGATTTTGTGGTTCCGATGCTTTTTCATCAGCTGATTTGATTTGCAAAATTTGCATTAACTGTCATGTAATTGCATATCATAAAATATTTGTTCCATGATATTTATTAATAAGCCACACTCACCATGCAGATCAATAAAAATATTGACAACATTGCACAATAATTAACATCATCATTAAAGCAAGTATGATGCAAAAATGATTGCTTATTTATCATACAGTATTTCAAGAATTTGTCAGCAAGCCCCACCTACTCATTAGCATTCATGACATTACTACAACATTAGAACATACGTACAGACCATGACCCATCTGTGTACCACATATAGCATAAATCATGATATATCGTTTATGGTATTTACCTCATTTAACACTTTCACGCTAAGCCATGCCCACTATGCAAATTAATGACACCTGTTAATAACATAAGCATGTACACAATAATCAACAAAATTATCATGCCCATTATGATGCAAAATGGACATACAGTTGCTCATTTATCACTTTTTCAAAATTTTCACTTTAAGCCCTGCCCACTATGTAAATTAATAAAATTAAATATTTTTACATCATGAACATGTACAGTACATACTAGCTAACATCATAATTATACCACACATGAAACAAAACAGACATATGCTTGTTAAGAAATAAACATTTCAAAATTTTCACTTTAAGCCCCACCTACTCATTAATATGCATGACATAATCATCAAAAACGATAGGGCACATCTACAGACCATGCGCTATGTGTATACACATACATATGACATAAATCCAGTTTACCGTTCTTGAGATACCATGTTTACAAGCGTTTTTAGCAAAATCATTTTAAGCCCCGCCCACTATACAAACTAATGAAATTCATTGTTTTTACATCATGAACATGTATACACTAGCTAACATCATAATTAGGCCAAATATGAAACAAAACAGACATGTGGTTGTTAAAATATAAACATTTCAAGATTTGTACATTAAGACCTGCCTCACTCATTAATATGCATAATATCACCATCAAAAACAATAGGTCACATCTACACACCATGGTTATTTGTGTACCAAATATAACATGAATCCAGTGTACTGTTCCTGAGATATTGTGTTTACGAGCTGGCCATCACATACACACACACACCAATATGACCGCATAGGTTCCTGATGCTATCACATCGGAACCAACAATTGTTCATTCCTTCAAGTCGCCAAATATCAGCCACCTCTTTCTTTCTCTTGTCCAATATCACAACATTTAAAATTATATCCTTACAAGATTTTAAAACCATAATTTGAAGGATATAATTCACCACAATCCTCTCTCCTGGACACTATTTTGTTGTGAACTTAGGGTTGGCATGGAGACGGCAATTTCTTGTCTAACTTCCAAAGTGTTGACAAGAAAGAAGAAACTTGTGTGGTTTGGATTAGCATATTGCCTGCAGCAGTTTAGTTATTTAGAATGGGGAACAATTTCAGGCAAGATCAAATCATAGGTGAAAACAAACAATTTCCCCAGATACTTTTAAATAAAATTGCAATTCATGCCTAAAGTGCCCACACAAATAAAAAGACAATAAGATGTACTTAGAGAGTGTTACTTGCTGCCAGACTCAGTGGCAGTACCAGGATTTTGGTCTTGGGGTGGGGGAGGGCGGGTTTGATAGAGAAGGAAAATATTGTCTAATGGGGAAAAAGCTTATAAATTAGACAAAATATGTCACTTTTCAAATTTTCTGGTAGGAGTGGGGAAAAGTGATCTCATGAAAGAAAATGCACCCTTCCCCCCCCCTTCCCTTTACTCCCGTAGTGCCACCACTGACCAGAAATAAAGTACATGTTGGGCATAGCAAAATCCCAATCTGCACTGGCACTATAACCAGTTTTTAAAGGTATATTAAGAATCAACATTAGCTACATTGTAAAATATCAAAAAATATAAACATTTCATTTCTCATTAGAGGAGGGATTTAGGGGATGCAATGGGGCATACTTGTTATATGATATTGTCCTTCCCCCTCCCCATTTTCTTTTGTTTTCCCGAATGAAGATAAGGCGATGCATACCTCTCCCGTGCTCAGTGAATTTCCTCATATTTCTCACTTTACAAAATGCAAGATGTCCACTCCCCCTCCCGGTTTTGGTATCTTTTTCTTTTTTTCTTTTTTTACAACTTTCCTCCATTTTGAATGTTTCCATAAAAGTGTCATGCATGCAGTATGTCTTTCAACAACTTAGCAACGAGTGGCCGAGGAGTTTGAGGAAACCTGTCACCAGGTTATAAACCACCTAGAAGTAGTAACAGGTGAATGGGGACGCGGGCAGCATATCATTGAACAAGATATTTAGTTGTTTTTCTGACACACTTCTCATGATTTTGCATTAAAAAGTAGAATTTATACTGATGCGATGTGTGGTAATAATTTTCTTGGCGGCCATTCCATTAACTGATTAACTGAGACGACAGCTCTCTGCTCGGAAGGAATGTACTTTATGGAAGTTTTTTTTAATTCTTTGTTATGTGCAAAGATGGAAGTAGAACATATGTTTCAAAACAAGGAAATAGCATTTGTTTGCAGTTTTACAGCTTTTATATATATATATTTTTTTGTTCTATGATGGAGAAGTTTCAATAAAATTTTCTTTATCTTTGAAAACTTGTTTTGTTAAAGTTTTAAACATTTTTTTTGGACCAGGACCTTAATATTTGAAATATAAATATCTTAGTAAGTTGATGTTGTTAATTTTGTTGTGTATTCTCCCATACTCTTTCAAGTGCAATTTGTATTTTCCCGTAATTTTTAAGTCCTAACAAGCTGCTGTTCGCTGCAAAAAACATTGCACATCTTTTTCTGTTTCGTCTAATGAATTGTTTTTTGAGGTTGGAAGACAGTTTTGCTAACCTTTTTTACCTTGCAAGCTTTCCAAATATTCCATGGATCAATTATATGGCAAAAATGTTTGCTTAAAATTTTGGTTATACATGTATCTATTTCATCGAGATTGAATTTACATACACATATGTAGGAAATGTTGGAATTAAAAATTTCAGTAAAGGAAAAAAAGTACAAGCAATATTGCATTAGCGACTGAAAATAATCTGCACCTTGAAAAGGAAAACACTTAACTCGATGGTGAGTAGAAACTTTATTTCCAGTTACGACTTGTCATTATTAAATTAATGAATTAATTTAATTATTTGGATGTGATGTTCTAATAATGTTCCGATGTGAACAGTACAATGTGATGTTCACATACTATTGATGTAGGCCCAAATAATACTGTGATATGTTTCAAACTCCCATTGCATTTCTGATATTGTCGAACGTTTTCACTCAATTCAGACCTTTCATTGATTACTTAACTGAACGGTCACGGCAATATTTTGATGTTATAACGACACTAATGTAATTTGTTTCGTAGTGGCAATGGCTTGTGAAACTGAACAAAATATCTCCCGTTTTTGTCATTTTCAAACTCGCCTGTAAAGCGCCGGTAAAACGCCCGTGAAACCCGTAAAACACGCCAGTGTCAAACTGCTCACATCGGTAATTGCTTAAATTTGGACCCTTTACTTTGGTATGAAATATCAAAAGTCAATGGTGATTACAGGTATAATTGTTAAAATGTTGTGTTGATTAATGTTTTACATGCCTAATTAGGTAAACAAATTTAGGCAGCAGAGGACAAAAACTGACAATAGTGGACAGATTCTGACACAAAAAAAAACGTTAGGAAAACTTCAGGTATTATACTCTTAAAGTATAGATGTATTTGAAACAATTTTTGTTTGTAAACATTAGTGCACTTCATTGATCATTCAAAACACAAACAAAAGTATTATCTTTAACTTCCTTTTTGTAAACTAGAAAAAATATCCTTAAGTGGACGAAAACCACACAGCTAGCCTTAGGCCTTAACGTTTAGGCTTAATAATAATATTCCAAATCAGAGACATAGCCCTCCCCGGGCCTACCCCATGAATCTTTGACATGGGCACAAAAAGATGGTGGAAATTTCCCCATGGGCCTACCTTAGTACACATCTACAGTATGAACAAACAGCCCCAGGAGTCAGGACCGAAGCAATAATACAGTGCAATTTGTTTTGGTAAAATCCTAGTGTAGCAGTAAATTTCTATATAAAGATTTTTGCTTTTTCTTTTTTAATTTTGGTTTTATTCCGTTGAATTGATGTATTTTAATTATTTAACTTTTTTAGATTTGGGTCTTTTAAGAAGAATCTTAGCAAAAATTGTTTGACAAAAAGAAGAATTCTTAGTAGGCCTACATTTTGGCTTTCCGATTGAAACTTTGGCATTATTGCTCTGAGGTTAGGTTTTAGGATTAGGGTTTTAGGATTAGGGTTTTAGGATTAGGGTTTTAGGATTAGGGTTTTAGGATTAGGGTTTTGGGAATTTGGTTTTTAGGATTAGGGTTTAGGTTTTAGAATTACGTTTTAGGATTTTTTTAAATAACTAATAAGCATGATTTTTTGAAGCCCAAATTTTTCCTCCAAATTTTAAAGGATTGACATAAAAACCAGTCTTTTTCCTCAAATTTCACAAATTGTTGACTTAAATTGATGCTTTAAGATTTATTCAATCTTTCCTTTATAAATCCTGAAAGTTTTAAGAAAATCGGTCAGCTATGACTCTATGAGTATTAAAAATGTTAAAATTAATTACAATAGGCCTATAGCGATTTACTAGGATTTTGCCTTTGTATTTTAGTAGGCTAATAAGAAGAAGTAAGAATAAAACTTTTCTTACCTCCATCTGTTTACACCCCTGTTGGAAGATCCTGCAAACCATGGGTCTAAAACATAAACACATCTGAAAACCTCTACTTCCGGATTCCTGGCTCTGATCGCTTGCAATAATGCTGGATTATCATGTAACCTTAATCCTTTCCGAAACCAGTGAACAAGACTCCCTTGTTTCTTCCGGCAAGTACTTTGAGAATGCTTCCTTTTCGGCATTACAAGTATGATTATAAATCAAAATTTTGAAAAATGGAAAATAAGATGTCGATTTGATTAAATATGTATAACCTGAAATTAGATCCTCGCTTTTAATAATAATAATAGTTAACCACATCAATCTTTATGTCACTCCATTTAGGATTTCAGTCGCCATTGTTTTTAAATCATTACTTGTTAATGTTAGCAAAAACGAAAACGTGAAGAGACAGCAACAAAATTTGGGTTTCACGAAAATTGTCACTTCCAGAAGTTCAAGTTAAAAAACACGTTGGCAATCAAGTTGAATAACATACAAAAGGCTCAAAATTCCTACAAAATTAACTCCAGTAATGATCGTAAAATAGCTAAATATCATTATCAACTTCACTCATCCAATCAGTTATGCAATTCAGACTCAAACAAACTGACAAACAAAACTAAACGCTATTCGCTCAGTTTCAAGTTTCAGTACAATACTAGTTTGATGGACAGAGGTCTCGATTTGTTTTTGTGTTGCAGTTGAAATCTTACGTAACAGCCAATTTTCACGCCTTCTGCAACGTGACTTCGGGGATGACCACATTTTAGGTTCATTTATCGGAGTCCTCATGTGTCAAATGGCATTGGAATTATACGGAGGCCTTTTGATTCCCTAGTATATCGAATTCAGCTCCAAATATACGGATACCTTTAACAGAATACTATACCTCCAACAGAATACTATACCAGGGCTTTAAAAAATGCGAGTCCAATTTTCGTAACTTGTTTTCTTTTTCATATGCATTTTTGACAGCCTTCTTTTCATCTTCTTTCATTATAAGTTTGGTTGGAATGGAAGCTTAGATATTTATCTTTTGAGTAATGAAAGCCAAATTAAGTACCACACAGCATAACAGAATAAACAGCAAATTTCCAATGGAAATTGAGAAATTTTGTTCAAATTCGGCAGGCGTTCATGGGTGAAGCCTTGGTCTGAACATTTCTTGTTTCTTTTTCCCCCAAATAGCTTAAAATCAACACAAAATCTAAAATGTAATTGATGGAAAGAAGACAATTTTAAAATCTAAAGTTAAATCGGATAAACATGTGGGTTACCATTTCTAAACAGGTAGAGAAGAAATTTTCAATGAAATTGAGAAAATTTGTGCAAAATTGAGCAGACGTTCATGGTGGAGCCTTGGTCTAAAGATTTCTTGTTTCTTTTGCCCCAAAATGGCTTAAATACACAAAATCTAAAATGTAATTGATAAAAAAAGACAATTTTAAGATCTAATGTTAAATCAGATAAACATTCGGATAACCATTTTTAAACAGGCAGAAGAGAAATTTCCCATGGAAATTGAGAAAATTCAGGCAATATCGATGAGTTCAAATGCGGCTCGGTATGGTCCAAAGCCCGGAAGATTTCTAGATTTTAATGGCCAAAATTGGCCAATGATCATCAGTTATAGATTTTAACGTATATTTGGTCGGAATCTTTCATATAATACGTCCCAGTTGCCCAACCCGAAGCCAATCAGTATCATGCCGAGTCGGGTGGGGATGATTCTGATATCTAGTCGATTCGGGCATGATCAGATGATTGAGATGTAAAATCTAAACCTTGCAACCGACATTTTAAATCTCTGGCCGATTAAGTGCCCAATCAGCATCATTATGCCAAGTCGGGAGGGCATTATGATGATATATCAAGACAATAACAGGCATGATTGAGATGTATCTCTGATTTAAACAGTACATCCGACATTTTACATCTTTGCCCGACGAAGTACCCAAGTATGTTGTCAAAACCATGCCGAGTCGGAGGTCGAGATGACATGATTCTGACAGTCTGATATCTGGCGGAGTCGGTCATGACTGAGATATATTCTGATACAAGTAGGCCTATAATCCGACATTTTACATCTCTGCCCGACAAAGATCCGTGTCCGGCCAACTGGAGGAAGGAAGGTTGGGGGGTACTCGTACGGCCGTGAAGATAACAACACAATTATGATGTTGTTCAGAATATTTTCGACAACAAAAATTTCCTACAATTATTTTTAATGACTGGGACCAAAACAAATTTTCCCGACGAAATAGTCAATATCTACGACTGTATATGGGAGCAGCCATTTTGTTGAACCAATGAGGAAATCCTGGTCGCCCAGTGCATCAGAATTTTGTTCACTGGGCGAGCAAAATTCTCACTGGACTACCATTAATTAAGAAATTATATGCCTTGCCCCTGTGGTTCCGACATCGCTGGATATGAAACTTGATTGCATTGGTAAATTACGTTTCCATGAAACATGGCTACTTAGTACTAATCGGCAAATCTTAAATTTTCGACAAATTTTATTCACTTTTCAAGATCTTTTATTCTTCACAATTCAATTTTGGGAAACTTAATGTTTCCAAATTTCAAATAATCTGACCAAGTTTTGGTTCAATTTTACCTTTTTTTCTTTAATCATTTGATGTCAATATTTTCCCAATTTAACCTCCCAACCGAGCATGCCGGGCAGAAAGCGGCATGTAACCATGCAGGTGAAATCCTCTGCCCCAACTTTCTACGCCTCATCCCCTGAGCCTCCACTGCCATATAGACAAATGTGTGGGGGCACGAGGCGGGCAGGGGCGTAACTTATGGGGGTCTTACACACACCCCAGTTAGCCGGACACTAATCTTATTTGGGCAAAAGATGTGTATAATCAGATAATATCGGATGTATTTACATCTGTACATCCGGAGTATATCTCAGTCATGCCCGACTCAGATAGATATTGGAATCATGTCCTCCCAACCGCCGGTTCGCCGCCGGGCATGATGCTGACAGACTGACAACATCATGATTAGTCGGACAGAGATGTAAAATTTAAGATGCACTGTTTAACCAGAGATACATCTCAACCATGCCCGAATTTTCTAGATATCAGAATCATGTCCTTCCGACTCGGCATCATGATGCTGACAACATCATACTTTGGCACCTATTGGGGAAGAGATGTAAAATGTCGGATATACTGGTTAAATCAGAGATACATCTCAATCATACCCAAATCGTTTCTAGATATCAGAATTATTTCCACTCGACTCGACTTGGGCAACTGGGATGCATTATATGAAAGTAGCCCACCCATACACGTTTAAAATCCAAAGCATTGATGATCATGCACCATTTTGGGTTTTGGGCATCAAACTACTACTACAAGTTAGACCAAGGCTTCACCCATGAACGCTAGCACAATTTTGCCCAAATTTTCTCATTTTTCAGGAGAAATTCCTCTTCTGCTTGGCTAGAAACAGTAACCCTACATCTTTAGAGATTCCTGGGCTTTATTCCCTGGACACCGTCCAGGGGGCCTCTCCTGGTTTTTTTTTTATTTGGGGGCAACGAAGACAACAAATCTTAAGAGCTGCGGGGGACTTCGCCCCTGGACCCCTTTCAAGGGGCCCTCCTGGATTCTACCCAGGCTTTGCCCCAGGACCCAACGATTTTTCATTTACATTTTGAAAGTTTTAGATAATTTTAAGTCATTTTGGGACATTAAAAACAAGAAAATTTTCAGACCAAGGCTTCACCCATGAATGCTTGCACAATTTTCTCCAATTTTTCTTAATTTTCAAGAGGATTTTTTTCTTCTGCCAGTTTTGAAATAGTAACGTATAGATATTAAGAAGAAAATTAATTGTCTTTTTTCTTTATTAAGTTGTGTAAGTTTGTGTTGATTTTCAGCCATGCCACTGGCAACAAAAGCAATAAGTATTCAGAGCTTCCGAGACTGATATAGACTGATGTAGACTGATAAAAGAAACCCTAATTTCACACATTTACAATCCTGAACCAGAGGCGGACTGGGACTGATTTGGAAGATGTCCACTAGAATCTTTATGAATTAAACAGTTAAATTTGCTTTGTTGACGGTTGGATGAGGGGGTGCAAGGCCCATGGGGAGCATTTTTCTCAAATTTTGTGTTTGGTGATTTTTTGTATCTCAGTATACAAGTATAGTTTTTTTCATTTTGTCCCCAATTTTCTATGCACATTTTATTTCTTGACTTTGCCCTTCACTTTCGGCACAGAATGCAAGTAATATGTTTGTAACTTTCCACACTTTGTTGACCCTTTTCACAGAGAATCAGGAATCTGTTTGCCCAACGTACCTTTTCTGGGGAGATTTATTCCCTGTACCTGTTTAGTAATGGTGACCCAATTGCTTATGTCAGTTGATTTCATCGTTAGAATTTAAGATTGTCTTCTTCTCATGAATTGTACTTTTGCCACTTCTATGTCTTGATTATTTTAGCCATTTTGCAGTTTTGGGGCATTAAAAACAAGATATCTTTAGGGCATCCGGGTTTCGCCCTATTGATTCCACGATTTTACAGAAATGTTCTCAATTTTCACGGGAAAATTCTTCTCTGCCTGTTTAGAAATGTTAAACCACAGCTTATTTTAGTAAATTTCATCATTAGAATTTTCTTCTTTTCATAATATTTAAAATTTAAACATTGTATTTGATTTTAAGCCGTTTTGGGCAATCAAAAGTAAAAAGTCTTTAGAGCTGGGGGCCCTTAAACGGGACCACGGGACCCCACTCTGTTACACGATATACGCTATACGTGTGCGTGCGCACGTAGTGCTGCCCTTGGCGCCACAAACATTCTTGAGAGCATATTTAGTGCCCTCATTTCCTCATCTTAACTACCGTACCCCCTCCCCCCCCCCCTCCTTCCCAAGCTCAAAACTACGGTGAAGCCACTGCTCAAGATTTTGTAATAGATTCTTGAGTTAAGCAAAAAGTCAGCACCCCACCCCCGGTTAAGATGGGCCCATGCGGCTTTGATGTCCATAATTAGTTATAATGTGGTGGATTAAAAATACCGAAATGCTTTTCACTATTCCATTGCTTATAGCATGTATTCTGGAGGCTAAGATAGTAGAACACAGGACTGAGATACGGGAGTTTCAGGTTCGAGTCTCACGATATTCAACTTTGGAGATTTTTTCCGTAGCCATTGCATACAGATACACCTCACATCAGTGGCGTAGCCAGGATTTCCAAATTGGTGGGGCAAGTATCATAAATAAATCAAGAGGATACAAAATATGGCCCCTGCCGACGAACGGTACTAATTTTAAACCGATCAAAATCTAATATTGAGGAATATTGGTAGGGCTCTGCCCACCCTTTGGCTACGCCACTGCCTCACATCACGGGCAAAAATATTTTATATGTCACTCGCTCCTCTTCAGTTATTGGCAGAAGTAGTCAATGGATGGCGTTCAACCCCTATCATATGAGAATGTTAAATGGCGCTCTCGACGTCAGGGAAGTTACCCCTGCCTGGTTCTCTGAATACTATTTTAGAAGAGAAGCGTGAAAACATTGTTCAGCGTCCAGTCAAGTTCAGTGAGATGGGCGTTATAAGAACTATTATAACATAATAGCATAAACAGAGTGCCCTTGCAGGCATAGGCGGTGGAACCTGGGGCACAAGAGGCACGTGCGTTTAAAAAGTATTCTTTTTCAGAGCGGAAAATTGCCCTGTTTCTAAAGGGAAAAGTTCCCTTTTTCAGAGCGGAAAATTGCTCTTTAAAAAAGGACAAGTGCCTTTTTAGAGAAGAAACATGCTCTTTTAAATATTGAGAGAAAAAAATTCTTTCAAAAACTATATATCTGATCTTTAACTATAGAAAGTAACACAAATATCACCCTATAAAGCGCTTCGCGCGCATACACTATTCTACATTTTCCCTAGGACAAAGTTTGGGCCCAACATATTGGAGTTTCTTTGAAATGGGTCATGCATGGGCAAAACTTGTTATTTGGACCAGGGCCATTCTAATGACATAAACTTACGTGCCCTCGATAATTTTCTTTGTAAAGTTTAAAAGGTCCCCTTTACAGAGATTAAAAAAAGTGTTATTTAGATATTAAATTATATTTAAGTCCTTTTATCATGATTTTTATTGACAGATTGAAGAAAGTAACACAAACATTAAGCAAAATACTCAAAATTTCACTTGTGGAGCGCCTTTAATTTGGGTTCTGGAAAACCCATACAAAGGGAACCCTTACCTCAAAAAAAAAAAAAAAGTTGGCCTCTGAATATAATTCTAAATACCCCTTTGTACTTTACTTGCTTTTCACATAATTTTAGACGTTATTAAATATATACTGTGATTCATGACTAATAATTGACTAATCATGATCTATAAGTTTCAATCCTTTCGATTTCAAGACTTATAATATATACATTTTCCTATTACTTTAGCCTAATAAAAATTGTTCTATTTGACCAAATTTTAAAACAAAATATTTTAACTTTTTAAAGCTATCAATTGAAAAAGAAGGGGAAAAGGGGCATCAGTAATTTTGGACCCGATATCAAAGTTTTGAAATTTTCCGTTGGAAGTGGGAGGGGAATGGGGGTGGTGACCATATAAAGCTATACTGCTGCGCTACATGCTTTTAAAATACGACAGTTGGAAAGTGCCGCTCAGATCCTGTGTCCCCTCTCAGATTCAAACATTTTCCGCCGCCTTTGCTTGGTGGCTCACGCTTCCAGTCCTACCAGGATAATTCCCCGCAATTAAGGCCCGTGTATCCCCACCCCGCAGTTAACGCCCGCCTGCCCCTTTAAGTGTACTTGCTCCAGTACACTCGGCTGTAAAATGAGAACCAACATTGCAGGGGATTTAACCGGCGATGGACTGGCGTTCCGCCCAGGGGGGAAAGTCATGAACTCTCATGCTTGCGCCATGGAAACAGGGGAAAAGCACCAGCCGTATGAGCCTAATGGTTCGAATAGATTTAACTTGTTTTTGTTTTTGGCCTCACCTTGGATTTAAGGCCTTGCCTGTCCCATAACCCGAACTTTTCAATATACTCAATCGAAATGTTTATTCCTAAAGTCAAATTTTGAAGCCCTGGCGGGATCTTTTAAGCCTATTAATTTTGTAATCCCTAACTCGGCAAATAAGCCGTAGCCATTGCATACAGATACATCTCACATCAAGGGCAAAATATTTTATATGCGTCACTCGCTCCTCTTCAGCCACTGGCACAAGTGGACAATGGATGGCGCTCACCCTCCATCAGATGAGGATGTTAATGGCAGTCCTGACGGCATGGAAGTTACCCCAGCCTGGTTCTCTGAGTAGTTTTAAGAAGAGAAGCGTGAAAATACAGTGCTCAGCCAGGTCCAATAAAGTTCACAGTGGGATGGGCGTTATAAGAACTAATATAACATAATATATGATTAATACATAAACAATGCCCTTGCAAGATCCCTTACCGATTCACGTTTCCGGTCCTACCAGGATAATTTCTGATTCAAAGACAGATTCATGGACACTTCTCCGTTTTCTTCCAATAAATCAGCAAATCAAGATATGAAGACCAAAACTTGTGCATGTTCACATCCAGGTCCATAGGAGGTTGAGCTATTTTGTTGATACTGAATTTTGCAACAAGTTCTCTAACAGCTTCAGAAATATGTGAAAACAAAAAGCACACTATCAAGGTTTATGTGAAAGATTTTCATGCCAGGGTTGTTTGAAGGAGAAAAAACGAATAATGTGTGTGTGTGTTTAGGGGGGAGGAGGGGAAGGAGGGGAGGAGGGGGGGAGGGGGAGGTGGTGGTGGGGAGGGGGTAGTCCCCTGATATAAAAGCAATCGTTAAGTTACCAGTCATCTTGGGTAATAGAATCACAGAAGTTTCGAATTGTCAAATTAGGTCTATAGAGTGAATAAAATTTCTCCCAATTTCTTAATTTTTAATTCAATATACTCGACATTTTCCTCAAAATATGATAATATTTGATTAAAAATATCCAACTTTTTCCTCAAAATATCATTAACTTTTTTCTTCAAAATCTCTGAAGTTTTTGCTCAATATACCTGCCATTTTCCTCAAAACTTCTTAGATTTTTTGCTCCAGATGTATGACTTTTGCTTAATTTTTTCTAAAGCATATACAAATAAAATCACTTACATACAAATCCTGATACAAAAGCAATCGTTAAGTTGCCAGTCATCTTTGGTGATAGAATAAAAAAGTTTTGAATTTTCAAATTAGGTTGGGTGAATTTTTTCAAAATCTCTGATTTTTTGTTTAATATACCTAACATTTTCCTCAATTTTTTATAATTTTTGGTACAAAATATTCAACTTTTTCCTCATAGTATCTGTAACTTTTTCTCAAAATCTCTGAAGTTTTTGCAATATACCCGACATGTTCCTCAAAACTTTTTTTAAAATTTTGTTCCAAATATCTGACTTTTTCCTCAAAATTTCTAAAGCATTTGCTCCAAATGTCTGACTTTCTGCTACAAATATCAGATTTAATTTTCCCTCAAAATGTATAATTTTAGGCCTTTTAATTTTTCCTCAAAATATCTTATTTTTTGCTCAAAATCTCCCAAGTTTTCCCTGAAAATATCTCAAATTTTGGTAACGCGTTGGGGTCGGGGGCAGCTTGTATTCGAAAAAAAATCTAGCTACACCTCAGTGTGTCATTCTCAATCAATGTATTCGACATCCAGTTTGAGGATACAGAGGGTCAGAGGTGGTCTATAGTCAGATAGTGTTCAGGCAGAAAAGTGGCAAACATCCCATTAGGTATACGTTTATACATTTTTGGCAATATCATCCACCTTTTGCGAATACCATCTCCTTCTAAATTACAATCCACATCTCAGAATTGTCATCCCTTCCTTCCAGATGCCATACATCCCTCTTAGATGCCATCCATTTACCTCCCATGGTATCCATGATGATCTCCATCTATCTCACACCAATGCCATCAATCTGTCTCCGATGCCATCATCTCCTTCCCAGTACCATCCTTTTTCCCCTAAAGCCATATGTGCCCCCTGTGCCATCCATCCCTCCTCAATGGTAACCACCCATACTTCATGCCATCCATCCCTCCCAAATGACATCAATCTTTTCTTACCATGTGTCCCTTGTCCATCCTTACCAATAATATTCTTTGAAAAACGCCATTTATCACTCCCTGATGTCCTCCACTCTTCTTTCCCCATACAGCCATATGCAATACATTCCTTTCATGAAGTCTGCCTGATCAGGATCGTGATGGCAGGGTACAGGGTGGGAAACTGCCACAGTGAAGCTTTCTGAGAGGGCACCGAATGCTCACAGGGGCGCCAAAATTGTCATGAGAATACATTTGTATATACTTTTTATTCTCAACTTCTACAATTTGTATCATTTATATAAAAAGAATGTTGTAAATGTTTTCTCTCAACTGCTCAAAGCTTTAAATCATCCGTGGACCCCAAGACATATATTGTAGTAAATGGGATCCTACATTTGAACATTCGTTCCAAAATATTGATTTCTTTTAACTAAGTTTAGACTAAGTGTAAAATTGACACAATTTTAATTAATTTTCTGCTACCCAAATCACACGAAAAACGCTAAGCTTTCTGGGAATTGGCCCCTGTGTGCCTATCAGGATGTCGACCCTGGATTTGATACACAAATTTTCTGCTATCAAAATCGCGAGAAATGCAGGGCTTCCTTTTCTCTAGATTTGACACAATTAAAAAAAAAAATTATGCTATTAAAATCACGTATAGGGTTTCTAGGGGCTTCGTCCCTGCTTGCATCTTCGCCCTATAGATTTGACATATTTCAAAGCAAGTTTCTGCTATAAAAATCAAGATAAATGTAGGGCTTTTTGTGACTTCGCCCCCCCCCCTCCCCTTCATGTCCACCTACTGTGGTGTAGCGGTTATCATACATGTCTACAGACCACGAGGCCCTGGGTTCAAGCCTCGGTTGGGTAGACACGCCAGTGCACCACAACTGGTTATCAAAGACCGTGGATATTGACTTGGTTGTCGATGTTATGTTTGTCCGTACGTCGTACCTGTGTTCTTGTCCGGGTCCTACTAAGCGTTTCGTGATAGCATTGTTACTATCATAACCGAATACGCAGGCGACAACCCGTCATTGTAATTGTGTGTTCACTCGTCGTCGTCGTTGGCTTTGCCCCCTGGGTCCCATGGCTTTGCTCCTAGCATGCCTAACGTAGATTTGACTAAATTAAGCTAAGCAAGGCCCGCCAAGTACAATTTTGGCCCCCACTAATGAAGATCTTAAACTTTTGGGAATTTTCTTGAATTTTGGGAAAATTTCTTTCATTTTGGGAACAAGTTATATTTTTAGGAAGTTTTCTTCAATTTTCGTTAAATTTACTTCAAATCTCGGAAATTAAATGGACAGACCACTTGCTGCATGCCTTCAAGACCTCACAGGAAGGTTTCCAACACAACAAGGTCATTACCATTCCCTTGCCCGATGACCAACTCTGGATTGTCACCGATGGCATAGCCGCCACGCTTTACATCAGATGACAAAGTCTTGCTTGCTGGTTTCTTTAACTCAAAGCTACGCAAGCATCAAATCACATGGCTACCATATAAAATTGAGGTTCTTTGCATCGGCGCTGCTGTCTAGCACTTCTCATAAGCCACAGGTCCTCACTGACAGTCACCCATATGTTCAAGCCTACCACAAAATAAGACGTGGTGAATTTTCCACCAGCTCGCGAATCACTATATTTCTCTCTTTGATCAGTCGCTAAAGCATTGAAATGCAGCACATTGCGGGTGTTGTTGCCAACTGTGTGGCTTGCAACTCAACTTGAATGCCGAGACTTGCGCCGCACTCATGCCCATCTCACTCAGGAAACTCGTCCCTCTAAAAAATCTGCAAAAATTCCTGATTCTCAGATGCGTTAGCATTGCTCAAGATGGCCTACTTATTATGAAGAATGATCCACCGTTCCAACCCCTGCGCGATCACATCGTTGCACCAAGACCTGTCATCAATGGCTTACTCACTGCCAACCACATTCGCTTTCACCACCCCTAAACACCAGATGACACGCCTTGTCTGTAGATATTTTTACTCCATTTGACTTCGATCGCTATATTGCCACCACTTGTGATACTTACTTTCACTGTTCCTTACTGAAACAGATTCCCACCATGTTATGCCCACAGTCCACTACTGATACTCAACCACTAATTGGATCATCCTTTGCTGTGACATTCTACGTCGCCAACGCCAGTTCATTTTCGTCATGCGCAAAACAGTTTCTTTTTACACCCTCACACAGCTTATCAATAGTGAGCGCCACGAAGATATCAGTGACGTCCTCAAAATACTCTGTGCTGAAATCCACCTGCTCGGTGATAGCACCACTTTTAAATTCATAAATGATCCATGAATTCCAGGATCAGGAAAGCAGGTCTCAGTTCGCAAAAGATGGTCCCAGAGAAACCAAATCACTGGTGAACAATTGCCTATCAGCAACAGACAGCGGATTCTGCAACAACACTTTGATCGTACCCATAATCATGCAGCTAGCTCAACATCCAAATCCCATGGTACTACCGGTCCAGCTACTTATGATGTCAAGGTTGGTGACCTTGTTTTTCTGTACCATGACCAGAGCAAGTTATATGCTCGTGACAAGTATTTGTTCATTGCTGTTTGAGATGACAAATGCCAAATTCGAAAATTTGTCAAGTCTCAATATCGTTCCAAAAGATACAATGTGCCCCTTCGGGACTGCTATAAGGTTCAACGACTTTGTCACACTTTTCTCATGACACGGTTAGAGACATTGACAATGACAGCAGTGATTACTTTGACAATGACAGCAGTGATTACTTTGACAATAACGCTTCCCAGTCACATCCCCACCTGGGACCTCATCCCTCCCCCTCCGGTTCATCCACCTCCCTTGAGTATTGTTTCTGTACCTCCATCTACTGCTGCACCACCTCAACCTGTGGACACACCCTGTTCTGGCGTTCAGAACATTTTGCCTGTTTCTCCTGAGCTTGGCCTCCGTAGAACAGTTTTGAAATAAAGAGATGTAACAGATGTTAATTTGTGTTTCTTCATCATTTATCTTGCAGAAATATCCTCCACTCTATATATTATGTAATTAAGTACATGAGATCAATTAGCAATGAATGAAATAATTGTGCACTAAATTCTGATGTATTCATCAATTTCTAAAGATACTAAAACGGAATGTGGTACTCAATTATATCTGATGAATATTTTACAAAATTGATTGCAAATATTGTTGAAAAGTTTAAAGGTGCATGGTTAATAAATGTGTGCCACCTACACATAGAAAAGTATAACAGAAATTTGTTTCTTTTATAAAGAGTACCTAGCATTAACTGACAATTCAGTTAACGGAGTTACTGAAAATTCAAATTACGCAGGTACAGACAGACCAAAAAAGGTCTTTTATTTTTCTTAAACATATTACTTAAAGTCACAAGAACTTCATTTGCCAAAGATATTGACAAGTGATGTTTAGTTGTTGACAAATGCAACTTGTCATGTTATGCACATAATTACAATTCAACAATAGATAATAATGCTCATCTCTTAACCATGATGCACAGTTCTGGGTGCAATGCTTATCTCTTAACCATGATGCACAGTTCTGGGTGCTAACCATGATGCACAGTTCTAGGTGCAATGCTCATTTCTTAACCATGATACACAGTTCTGGGTGCAATGCTCATCTCTTAACCATGATACACAGTTCTGGGTGCAATGCTTAGCTCTTAACCATGATGCACAGTTCTGGGTGCAATGCTCATCTCTTAAGCATGATACACAGTTCTGGGTGCAATGCTCATCTCTTAACCATGATACACAGTTCTGGGTGTAATGCTTAGCTCTTAACCATGATGCACAGTTCTGGGTGCAATGCTCATCTCTTAACCATGATACACAGTTCTGGGTGCAATGCTTAGCTCTTAACCATGATGCACAGTTCTGGGTGCAATGCTCATCTCTTAACCATGATACACAGTTCTGGGTGCAATGCTTAGCTCTTAACCATGATGCACAGTTCTGGGTGCAATGCTCATCTCTTAAGCATGATACACAGTTCTGGGTGCAATGCTCATCTCTTAACCATGATACACAGTTTTAAGTGCAATGCTTAGCTCTTAACCATGATGCACAGTTCTGGGTGTAATGCTCAGCTCTTAACTATGATGCACAGTTCTGGGTGTAATGCTAAGTAAAATCTAAGTAGAACACTCCATCATCAAATATAACAATTCCATGCATATGCCAGATTTGCATACCAAAAGTGGGTGTGGATGAGTGTGTGTGGGTGATTGTGTGTGGGTGAGTGTGTGTGTGTGTGAGGGTGTATGGGTGTGTGAGTGCATGTGGGTGAGTGTTTGGGCAAGTGTGTGTAAGGGGGGGGAAGTCACAAAATCATAGTTACCTACCATAAGTGGGGCAGTCACATACTCACACTAAGATACAAAAAATCACCTCACACAAGATATACATTCAGAGAAATCCTGTCTAAGATTCTATGATTAACAACGACGACAGCTCAACTGATCATTAGGCAAAGCATGATTATGACCCACATGACCATCATGTAATAGCATGATGATCAAAAGCTGTTGATGATTACAAATCATATGATGATCATCAACTACATACTAACCATGAGCTGAACATAACTTTTTAATCATTTTCAGCTGAAAATTGTACTTTATTCAGAGAAGAAAAATATTTCTGGAATTAACTGACTTCAATTGAGTGGGTAATAATCTCAAATAAAACTTTCCCAACTCCTTATTTTGACCAGGATGAGGGTCACATTGCTTTGGTACATTTAAAGATGTTCATGCTAAGTAAAATCACATACACATCCACCCATGTTTTTTATCATTTTTGACATATATTGATTTTATCTTTCAGGAATATCCAATTACTTCACCAATTAAATCCTGCAATGCTCAAATGTTAGCCAATTTAAATTTAGAATCTTTACTTTGGAAAGCCTTTTCAAGGTTTAATAGAATAGCTGTATAAGAACAGCAACAAAAAAAAAGATATTTTCTAAAGATATATATAGTGATCAGAGCTTTCAAATTTATTATGCAAAATAGATCAAATGAAATACCAGAAAATATTCTTTATTTTCACCCTTCCTCTACTACGCGGCAATATTATCACCATTTTGGGTGCCCCATCTGTAAATCCACTTCCCAAGCACGTTTTCAAAAACGTGATGGTGTGCTAACTCAAAAATATATGCAGCATGATCCTGGTGGGTGGCCCATCGGGTCACTGAAGCCGAACGAGCTTGACTCTGCTGCTCGGAAGATAAAGGACCCTTTAATAATCAGCCTGTGCTTAACCCTTACTCTACCATGCGGTGATATGATCTCCGTTTTGCGTGCCCGATATTTGACTCCGCCTCCCAAGTGCGTTTTCAAAAAAGTGCTGGTAGAGTAATGGTTACATAGCCATTGAAACCAGTTAAAACCCTCCATTTAAATAAGTGAATGTTTAATGTGCTTTGCTCAAGCAGAAAACTTGCACAGTACAGTACTAATAGTACGAGTGACTAGAGCCAAATTTTCACACTTGTACAGAAAATACCCCTACAGCACAGACATTTATATCATCTCTATAACAAAAAGGTTTATTTCTATAACAAATACGTTTATTTCTATAACAAATAGATTTATTTCTATAACAAATAGGTTGTTCTATGTCACATGGGATTATTTCTATAACAAATAAAGTTATCTTTATCTAACAAATTACTAACAAACCTGCTTAGAAACATGCCAAAATTTACCTTCGTTTCTAACGTTACATTCATTCTGAAGTCAAATTTAAATCTATCAGGAGGTCCGCTGCGCATGATATTCAGCTCCTTCAATTGTTGATGAGCTACTTCATTTCATTATCCATTTCTGTTTGGAAATGCTATATATAAAATGCTTTTGCACAGTGGTTGCAATATATATATATATATATATATATATATATACATATATATATATATATATATATATATATATATATATATATATATATATATATATATATATATATATATATATATATATATATATATATATATATATATATACCATGCTTTTTGTACAATAGTTGCTAACCAAACATGTTATTAAAGATGTATTTCTTGAGACAGAAAATGCATGAAAGAATTACAACTCCAGGACCTTGGAGAAACTTAAGATCTCAACATCTCCCTTTTTAGTATTCATCTACTTAAAATACTAGTGTATCCCACAAACTTATCCTGTTTGATTAAAAATATTTATCTTGGATACGACTAAAAGCATTTTATTGTTAAAGCTGTTGATGTTTTCCAATTTTTGATAAAATATGTTAAACTTGTGATGTGGTAGGTGGAAGATAAACCCACATTTAAATGTAATAATCTGCAAGGACAAATTCAGCCTTTGAGACTTAAGAATGTTTTTCCACCAGAACAATGATTGGTCGGTAAGGTCAGTCATCTGTTTTCTATCAAACTACTAAGTAAAAGGAGTGAAAACAATAGATTCATAAAAGAAAAGTGTGACATGTTCCACTGAGTACATCACAAATTTGCATATTCTGTTGATTAAACAATATAGCTAAAATGATCTCTAAGAGTAACAAGTCTTATACAGCCAGAGGCATAGGAAGCAAAAGGATTTCACCTTCCTGGGTGCATGATTTCTTCCTGGTTGGGAGGTGAAATTGGAAATTATTAAATAAATTTAAAAATGTGGTAAAATTATTGGATATTTTGGTCAAACTTCTTGAAAATTAGGCAAAATTACCCGAAACTGGCCAAACTTTCCTGATTTCTTTTTTTACCAAAATCAAATTTTTCCCAAAATGGCCAAAAATTTCTGAAAATGAAGGACAGTGTCTAAAATTAAAGAAAATTCCAAAATATTGAACGGGCTTTGCCAATTAGCAGCAACTTTTGATGGAAACTTAATTTACCAGAACAATTTTTCCATGTCTCATTGGGAAATTATTTTAATTTTTTTCCCCACCTGAGAGGTGACCCTTCCTACAACCCTGGATACAGCAATCTTTCTTGTGCTGATATCATGATGTGATAAAGTGTGTGCTCTTCTAAGTCTTTATATGCTATTTCATCCATTGTATGTACATATGGTTTTTTTGATATTGACGTGAGATAACTTTTATAAGTGTTTCATGAAATAAAAATAAAAGCAATCACACTCTCAGAGAGGATATAATTTTCTAGATTGCGATATGGAATAAATGTAAATAAATTTCCTATTATTTAATAAATCCTTTACATTTTGCTTCAGCTGTCAGTGTTCATTGAGAGAAGTGCATTTACAGTGGCATCTTTGTTGGCACGGTTGGCCTCCAGGACAGAGCGTATCACTTCTGAATCCATACTCGGGAACATCTCCTGCAGGCTTTGAAGGTCCTCTTGGGTGATGGTGGCAGGCTGCTGGGGCGGTTGATGGTGCTGCTGCGGTGGAGCATGTGGAGGTTGATGGGTGTATGCCACCATTTGAGGATTGTATGCTGAAATGAAACAAACATTAGACATATACAATGTGTGAGAGTAACAAATGGAATAGCTTCTACAACATCAATAGTCCTTCTACAACATCAATAGTCCTTCTACAACATCAATAGTCCTTCTACAACATCAATAGTCCTTCTACAACATCAATAGTTTTGCTACAACATTAATAGTCCTTCTACAACATCAATAGTCCTTCTACAACATCAATAGTCCTTCTACAACATCAATAGTTTTGCTACAACATCAATAGTCCTGCTACAACATCAATAGTCCTGTTACAACATCAATAGTTTTGCTACAACATCAATAGTCCTGCTACAACATTAATAGTCCTGCTACAACATCAATAGTTCTTCTACAACATCAATAGTCCTTCTACAACATCAATAGTCCTTCTACAACATCAATACTTTTGCTACAACATCAACAGTCCTGCTACAACATTAATAGTCTTGCTACAACATCAATAGTTCTTCTACAACATCAATAGTCCTGCTACAACATCAATATTTCTTCTACAACATCAATAGTCCTGCTACAACATCAATAGTCCTTCTACAACATCAATAGTTTTGCTACAACATCAATAGTCCTTCTACAACATCAATAGTCCTTCTACAACATCAATAGTTTTGCTACATCAATAGTTCTTCTACAACATCAATAGTCCTTCTACAACATCAATAGTCCTTCTACAACATCAATAGTCCTTCTACAATATCAATAGTCCTGCTACATCAATAGTCCTGCTACAACATCAATAGTCCTGCTACAACATCAATAGTCCTGCTACAACATTAATAGGGCTGTTGCAACTTTAATAGTCCTGCTACAACATCAATAGTCCTTCTACAACATCAATAGGGCTGTTGGAATTGTAATAGTCCTGCTACAACATTAATAGTCCTTCTACAACATCAATAGTTCTGCTACAACATCAATAGTACTGCTAAAACATCAATAGTCTTGCTGCAACATCAATAGGGCTGTTGTAATCTCAACCATTTCTGCAATAATGTAACTCCAGCTATAACTTTAATGAATCTTGTTGTAACCCAAAAAAATTGTATGTAGCAGAAGTAGGTCATATTATAAGTTCAGCTGTTAACTCGAAAATGTTCCTGCTTCCAAATCAGTAATTCCTGCTACAACCTCATGAATGGTTGCTGGAACCTCATGAAGCCCTGCAATACCATCCATACATCCTACTTCAAATACCACTATACTAGTCATTTGTAACCTCATGAAGGCCTGCAATAGCATCCATACATTCTACTTTAAACGCCTATATACTAGTCATTTGGAACCTCATGAAGTCCCACAATACCATCCATACATCCTACTTTAAACACCAATATACTAGTCATTTGTAACCTCATGAAGTCCTGCAATACCATTCATACATCCTACTTTAAATGCCACTATACTAATCATTTGTAGCCTCATGAAGTCCTGCAATACCATCCATACATTAAACACCAATATACTAATCATTTGTAACCTCATGAAGTCCCACAATACCATCCATACATTAAACACCAATATACTAATCATTTGTAACCTCATGAAGTCCCATAATACCATCCATACATCCTACTTTAAACACCAATATACTAGTCATTTGTAACCTCATGAAGGCCTGCAATACCATTTATACATCCTACTTTAAACACCAATATACTAGTCATTTGTAACCTCATGAAGTCCTGCAATACCATTCATACATCCTACTTTAAATGCCACTATACTAGTCATTTGTGACCTCATGAAGTCCCACAATACCATCCATACATCCTACTTTAAATACCACTATACTAGTCATTTGTGACCTCATGAAGTCCCACAATACCATCAATACATCCTACTTTAAACACCAATATACTAGTCATTTGTAACCTCATGAAGTCCTGCAATACCATTCATACATCCTACTTTAAATGCCACTATACTAATCATTTGTAACCTCATGAAGTCCTGCAATACCATCCATACATTAAACACCAATATACTAATCATTTGTAACCTCATGAAGTCCCACAATACCATCCATACATTAAACACCAATATACTAATCATTTGTAACCTCATGAAGTCCCATAATACCATCCATACATCCTACTTTAAACACCAATATACTAGTCATTTGTAACCTCATGAAGGCCTGCAATACCATTTATACATCCTACTTTAAACACCAATATACTAGTCATTTGTAACCTCATGAAGTCCTGCAATACCATCCATACATCCTACTTTAAATGCCACTATACTAGTCATTTGTAACCTCATGAAGTCCCACAATACCATCCATACATCCTACTTTAAATACCACTATACTAGTCATTTGTGACCTCATGAAGTCCCACAATACCATCCATACATCCTACTTTAAACACCAATATACTAGTCATTTGTGACCTCATTAGGTCTGCAATACCATCCATACATCCTACTTAAAATGCCACTATACTAGTCATTTGTAACCTCATGAAGTCCTGCAATACCATTCATACATCCTACATTAAACACCAATATACTAGTCATTTGTAACCTCATGAAGTCCGCAACACCATCCATACATCCTACTTTAAACGCCACTTATAGTCATTTGTGACCTCATGAAGTCCTGCAATACCATCCATACATCCTACTTTAAACACTAATATACTAGTCATTTGTAACCTCATGAAGTCCCACAATACCATCCATACATCCTACTTTAAATGCCAATATACTAGTCATTTGTAACCTCATGAAGTCCTGCAATACCATCCATACATCCTACATTAAACACCAATATACTAATCATTTGTAACCTCATGAAGGCGTGCAATACCATCCATACATCCTACATTAAACACCAATATACTAATCATTTGTAACCTCATTAAGTCCCACAATACCATCCATACATCCTACATTAAACACCAATATACTAATCATTTGTAACCTCATGAAGTCCTGCAATACCATCCATACATCCTACTTTAAATGCCACTATACTAGTCATTTGTAACCTCATGAAGTCCCACAATACCATCAATACATCCTACTTTAAACACCAATATACTAATCATTTGTAACCTCATGAAGTCCCATAATACCATCCATACATCCTACTTTAAACACCAATATACTAGTCATTTGTAACCTCATGAAGGCCTGCAATACCATTCACATATCCTACATTAAACACCAATATACTAGTCATTTGTAACCTCATTAAGTCCCACAATACCATCCATACATCCTACTTTAAACACCAATATACTAATCATTTGTAACCTCATGAAGTCCTGCAATACCATCCATACATCCTACTTTAAATGCCACTATACTAGTCATTTGTAACCTCATGAAGTCCCACAATACCATCAATACATCCTACTTTAAACACCAATATACTAATCATTTGTAACCTCATGAAGTCCCATAATACCATCCATACATCCTACTTTAAACACCAATATACTAATCATTTGTAACCTCATGAAGTCCTGCAATACCATCCATACATCCTACTTTAAATGCCACTATACTAGTCATTTGTAACCTCATTAAGTCCCACAATACCATCCATACATACTACTTTAAACACCAATATACTAGTCTTTTGTGACCTCATGAAGTCCCACAATACCATCCATACATCTTACTTTAAATACCAATAAACTAGTCATTTGTAACCTCATGAAGTCCTGCAATACCATCCATACATCCTACTTTAAACACCAATATACTAGTCATTTGTGACCTCATTAAGTCCCACAATACCATTCATACATCCTACATTAAACACCAATATACTAGTCATTTGTAACCTCATGAAGGCGTGCAATACCATCCATACATCCTACATTAAACACCAATATACTAGTCATTTGTAACCTCATGAAGGCCTGCAATACCATTCATACATCCTACTTTAAACACCAATATACTAGTCATTTGTGACCTCATGAAGTCCTGCAATACCATCCATACATCCTACTTTAAATACCAATATACTAGTCATTTGTAACCTCATGAAGTCCTGCAATACCATCCATACATCCTACTTTAAATACCAATATACTAGTCATTTGTAATCTCATGAAGTCCTGCAATACCATCCATACATCCTACTTTAAATACCACTATACTAGTCATTTGTAACCTCATGAAGGCCTGCAATACCATTCATACATCCTACTTTAAACACCAATATACTAGTCATTTGTAACCTCATGAAGTCCCACAATACCATTCATATATCCTACTTTAAATGCCACTATACTAATCATTTGTAACCTCATGAAGTCCCACAATACCATCCATACATTAAACACCAATATACTAATCATTTGTAACCTCATGAAGTCCCATAATACCATCCATACATCCTACTTTAAACACCAATATACTAGTCATTTGTAACCTCATGAAGGCCTGCAATACCATCCATACATCCTACTTTAAACACCAATATACTAGTCATTTGTAACCTCATGAAGTCCTGCAATACCATCCATACATCCTACTTTAAATGCCACTATACTAGTCATTTGTAACCTCATGAAGTCCTGCAATACCATCCATACATCCTACTTTAAACACCAATATACTAGTCATTTGTGACCTCATTAAGTCCCACAATACCATTCATACATCCTACATTAAACACCAATATACTAATCATTTGTAACCTCATGAAGTCCTGCAATACCATCCATACATCCTATTTTAAACACCAATATACTAATCATTTGTAACCTCATGAAGTCCTGCAATACCATCCATACATCCTATTTTAAACACCAATATACTAGTCATTTGTAACCTCATGAAGTCCCATAATACCATCCATACATCCAACTTTAAATACCAATATACTAGTCATTTGAAGTCCCACAATACCATCCATACATCCTACTTTAAATGAAGTCATTTGTGACCTCATGAAGTCCCACAATACCATCCATACATCCTATTTTAAACACCAATATACTAGTCATTTGTAACCTCATGAAGTCCTGCAATACCATCCATACATCCTACTTTAAATACCAATATACTAGTCATTTGTAACCTCATGAAGTCCTGCAATACCATCCATACATCCTATTTTAAATACCAATATACTAGTCATTTGTAACCTCATGAAGTCCTGCAATACCATCCATACATCCTATTTTAAACACCAATATACTAGTCATTTGTAACCTCATGAAGGCCTACAATACCATCCATACATCCTATTTTAAACACCAATATACTAGTCATTTGTAACCTCATGAAGTCCCACAATACCATCCATATATCCTATTTTAAATGCCAATATACTATCATTTGTAACCTCATGAAGTCCCACAATACCATCCATACATCCTATTTTAAACACCAATATACTAGTCATTTGTAACCTCATGAAGTCCCACAATACCATCCATACATCCTATTTTAAACACCAATATACTAGTCATTTGTAACCTCATGAAGTCCCACAATACCATCCATACATCCTATTTTAAACACCAATATACTAGTCATTTGTAACCTCATGAAGTCCTGCAATACCATCCATACATCCTAGTCTTTAAATGCCACTATACTAATCATTTGTAACCTCATGAAGTCCTGCAATACCATCCATACATTAAACACCAATATACTAATCATTTGTAACCTCATGAAGTCCCATAATACCATCCATACATCCTACTTTAAACACCAATATACTAGTCATTTGTAACCTCATTTGAACCCTGCAATACCATCCATACATCCTACTTTAAATACCAATATACTAGTCATTTGTAACCTCATGAAGTCCCATAATACCATCCATACATCCAATTTTAAATACCAATATACTAATCATTTGTAACCTCATTAAGTCCCATGCAATACCATCCATACATCCTACTTTAAATACCAATATACTAATCATTTGTAACCTCATGTAGGCCTGCAATACCATCCATACATCCTACTTTAAATGCCACTATACTAGTCATTTGTGACCTCATTAAGTCCCACAATACCATCCATACATCCTACTTTAAATGCCACTATACTAGTCATTTGTGACCTCATTAAGTCCCACAATACCATCCATACATCCTACTTTAAATGCCACTATACTAGTCATTTGTAACATCATGAAGGCCTGCAATAGCATCCATACATCCTACTTTAAATGGCACTTTGCTTGCTCCAATCTGAATAAATCAACTTACCAGGCATAGGTGCAGTGACATAACTATAACCTGGCATAACAAGTGGAATCTGTCCAGGGTATACCATGGGCTGAGGTGTGTACATCATTGGCATAATTGGCATTTTCTGAAGAAAATAAAATAAAATAACCCATTGAATTAATGATATGATCCTGTCACATTCATTGTGCAGATATCAGTGGATTATCATCAACAAATATTCTCAACTAATTCCAAAAAAATATTACGGAGAGTCATCCAAAGAAACCAGGTATAAGTACCGTGTAAAACCATCATGTCCTGAATATGGATTTAACCTTTAACATCCAAAAATGCCTCTTAAAAATTTAAGGCCCCTTTTCATCCTTTGACAATTTTTCCACAGGAATCTCTGAACTTTTTTGAAAACAAACAAATTTTTCCATCTCAGGAATCTCTGAACATATTTTTGAAAAAAAAACAAATTAATACAAAACAAATCATCAATAGAAAAACAGCTTTAGTAACATCATCAAAATGCATTTGGACACATTTCTGGTTTAAATGACATTGGAAAATATTCAAAGTGACATGAATTAATAAATGAATTTGCATCTCAAAATAGAAACTATTTATATTCAAAAAATAAAGTTTGATTTTAAATTAATACAAAACGTACAAATATACATGGGAATAGAAAAACAGCTGTTAGTAACATCATCTCACAAAAATTGCACTTCTAGAGATCAGTCATTTCTGGTTTAAATCTGACAATGGAAAATCTGTACAAAGTGACTTGAATTAATAAATAAATTTGCATCTCAAAATATTTGGAAACCATATTATATTCAACGCAACCGTTACTCTTTAAAATAAAGTTTGATTTTAGATTAATACAAAATGTACCAAATATACATGGGGACAGAAAAACAGCTGTTAGTAACATCATCTCACAAAAATTGCACTTCTAGAAATCAGTCATTTCTGGTTTAATTCTGACATTGGAAAATCTATATAAAGTGACTTGGTGAATTATTACAGAGAAAATGGTCTACAATATAAGTGAGGGGTTTTCTACCCTCACAATACTACATGCCTTGCAAGGAAGCATCAAGTCAAGCAAACCACAACTATAAAATAAATGTCCCCATATTCCTCATTATTACTGCACCGTACTTAACGCTACACGCCTCCAAATCATTCAAACAACGCAGTTTTGCTTTGACACCTCATTTATTTCAACGCAATTTTGTCTTCCTCCTTTATCTTAACGCAATTTTGTCTTCCTCCCACCTCGTTCCAAAACTTTATCTTCTTAAAACAAAAATAATAATCCTACATGAATTTGGTTGTTTTCAAATCAACAGTTGCTAGTTCAAACCCTGGCAGAATCATTTATTTTAATTTCTGCTTTTATCTCTTTTTTTCTCTCATTGTAATTTTCATCTAGTGACAACTATTGTAGTGGTCAATATATCTTACTAATATTTCATTTTTACTTTTTCTTTCTGACAAACGCGTTGAAAAAACCCCCTCAAGTTTCTCATAATGTTATGCACTGTGCATGAAACTTCACACACATAACGTACCACTGTCTGACCGTACAAACAGACATAAATCTTGTGCATTCCACAACCGGAAGTGATGTAAATGTTCTCATCACACAATTTTACTTAGATGAGCCTCCCTCTTTGTTAAATTAACTTATAGTCAAGCATGATTAAAATTGTAAAGATAGTGAGAATGTGAGGTCACTCTTCTGCAATAGACTTTCTACACCAGTCATTTTCTCAAACTTAGGATTAGTTCAGGGGTCACGCAAGTTTATCTTATATGAAAGAGGACTTTAAAAGGATCAAAATGGTAAAGAAAGCATTCAAAATCTTATTCCGTTAATAAGATATTCAAGTTTAAAGTTCTGTTTTATCTGTGTAGAAATAACTTGGTGTAATAAGTAATAAGTCTACTATAGAAGTCAGTGCCTTCATCCTCACATTCTTAACAATTGTTAATGCATTTTGAAGAAAATGTATTTAACTTTTTTACTATTTGCATTATTTTCTCTCGGACTTTCTAAGAAGGTAAATTATAATTAGATTCTATTTTACTACTTTCATGACATATCTAATGGTTTTGAAGCCCTAAATTTACCATCACCATGGTAAGTCACCATCTTACATAGCAACTGCCTCCAAATATATACACCAGTTTGATTTCCGTATGTCTTCAAAGATTTTGGTTTGGTCTGGTTTGGTTTGTTGATGTTTAACGGCACCATGAAAGTCTGAGTCAAATGTGCCAAGAGGGTGTTAAAAACTAAGGTGCTTGAGTTAGGACAAAGAGGAAATGGAGGAGTGATAGAGCATAGGGGGAAGGGAGGAGAGAAGGTGAATAGGGGAAAGAAGTTAAGGTAAGGCAGAGAAGGGGAGGAAAGGGAGGTTTAGATCATGTAGAATAGATTGCTGTTGCAGAGAATGGTAATGAAGTTGGAGGTAAGATTGTTCTTGAAAAGATCGGAAATGGAGATGGAGGGAGAGAGGTGTGATTTGGCGTTCAGGTATATGGGACAGGCTAAGAGGAAATGCTTGATCCAGAGATTGGTGTTGCATGTAGGGCAGAGAGGAGCAGGGGAGCCAGAAAGTAGATGAGAGAGGTATGGCCGAGGCAGATGCGAGTGATAACAATGTCCTCCCTGTGGTTGCGACTGTGCAGGGGGATGTTGGTCCCGACTATGGGTTTGCTTTTGCTTTCTGTTCCTCAAACATCTTTTAAGACAGAAAATCGTGCCTTCTCCAATGCTGCTCCCAATTTATGAAACAGTCTCCCTTTAAGCGCTAAGAGTGCTCGTTCTACAGCTTCCTTTAAGAAACTTTTTTCAACTCACTTGTACACCTTTTAGCTACATTTTCTTGTGATCTCCTGTGCATCATCTTTACCTGCACTTTGTAAATCATTGTTTGGACAAAAGGTGCAGCTTATAAATGCCAGAATGTATGTATGTATATTCACAGCACAAAATATGATAGAATACATCAATACTTTGAGGAATCTGAGGCTGTGATGTCACACATAGTCTGACTTTAGTTGTTTCTATACAAATGATACCAAACTTTAAACTCAAATATCTCCTTAACTAAATAAGATTTTGAATGCTTTCTTCACCATTTTGTTTCTTTTGAAGTTCTCTTTTATAAAAGATAGACTTGCTTGACCACTGAACTAATCCTTTAAATACCTCCTTAATGGAATAAGATTGTTGAATGCTTTCTGCACTATTTTCTTTCCTTTGAGTTGCTTTTTTCATTTAAGATGGACATGCTTGACCACTGAAGTAATCCTTCATATAGATCCTTAACAGAATAAGATTTTTAAATGCTTTCTTCACCATTTTCTTTCGCGGTCATCTTTCATATAAGATGGACTTGTTTGACCACTGAAGTAATCCTTTAAATATCACCTTAACAGAATAAGATTTTTGAATGCTTTCTTCACCATTTTGTTTCTTTTGAGGTCCTCTTTCCTCTTTCATATAAGATGCCTGACTGCTGAACTAATTCTGAATGGAATACGGTATCAAAATAGTTTCATCACAGCTCTGTTTGTCTTTTGTCCTCTATCACACAAGCTTGACCTTTGACCTCATAACAGTCCTTTTAACTAATCCTAGACCAAAAAGTGACAGTGCTCATTTTTGCAAATTTCACAGATATATTATCCACAACAGATCGATAAATTTCATGCCTCCCTAGCCCACAGACAGCGTAAGGTTAACGGTCACTTAAATATTCATATTAACCAGAAAATTGGTAAACTGTCCAGTGGTAGATAAGGGGAACCCTCTAGAAATATGCCCTCACTTTTCGGTCTAGTGCTCCTTTAATTCTGTGAGGATAAAGCTTCAGTGACAGCAAAAAAATCGTTAGGAATCTTTATCCCTTAGGTCCCTCCAATCCGACACCCTCGGATTTGTCAAAATCAGGGGTAATCCACACATTCTAACCCGAGAGCCTCTTCACACTTCATTTGCTAGCAACCAGCTATTGTTACACCGTACACAATAGGTCATTAATCTGGGCTTCAGCCAGAAACCTCCTTTGCAGTGAAGTGGAACAGATTAGTCCTTGTCTGACTGTCTACTAATTGAAGTGTAGCGGTTATCATACATGTCTACAGACCACGAGGCCCTGGCTTCAAGCCTGGGTTGGGTAGACACGCCAGTGCACCACCACTGGTTATCAAAGGCCGTGGACATTGACTTGGTTGTCGATGTTATGTCTGTCCGTACGTCGTACCTGTGTTCTCGTCCGGGTGTATTAAGCGTTTCGTGATAGCATTGTTACTATCATAAACGAATACGCAGGCAACGACCCTGTAATTGTGTGTTCACTCGTCGTCGTCGTCACTTGGCTGACTCTAAAAACAAATATGCATTATATGCCTAGAGGAATTTGTGCAATGCCCATGAATAATTGATGGACCATTTCTCCCAAAGAGAGTTATTTCATCATGTGGTGCACAAGTCACCAAGCTCAGAATCAAGTAGGTTGCCTACCTGATATGAAAGAACCAAATTGATCATCCCCTCTTTGTCCTCCCCTTGTTTCCCTGTCAGGGGGTACCAATCGTCCTTGCTCTCGGCGCTGAAGATACTTTGTGGAAGTGTGACCAGTGTCCATGCAATTCTATTGTCTGTTGTGAATGCTTTCTACAAATGAACAAATGAAGAAAAAAGCACTGCTGTGAAATATTTAACAATTAACTGACACTCTACGGACAATACAAAAGAATAATTGATGTCATAAAGAGATGTACCAGAACGTTTGTCTATTGATATGTTTTGTACGACAGACATTGTACAAAAATGTAAATCATATAACGACTCAGGAGAAAACATAAGCTAATAACGAAATAAAAAATTTAATGAAATGACAGCAAAATTAAGGAAATCCTGACAATGTACCAAAATGCTGTGAAATACGTCGATTGAGATATGTTGCCAACAATGTATAATAAAACAATCAAAAATTCCATCAAAGGAAAGAAACTAATATACAATTATAAAAGTTTCTAAGAAAATACTGACAATATTGAGTAATGCTTTCACCAAAATAAGAAGCAGTTAAGCAGGTTGAATTACAGGTAGTGTCAAAACCTCTAGTTCTTAGTACGGCATAAGAGGTGCCTACAGCCCTACTACTTGCATACCACCTCAGAAATGTGTTTGTGGAATAGTCCTCAGTGTCAGGACTCACCTGATAAGCCTATATACCTGAACAAATTGAAGCTATTACACCAGTTCACAGTTCCAGTCTGCTCATGCGCACAAGTACATTTTACCTTCAAGTTGCGAGTAAACAAACCAGACGAGCACACAGCAAGCAAACATACAACAAGCGCACAGCAAAATACGCTCTTGGTACATGCATAGTATCAGTGTGCATTGTTTAGAAATACGCACATTGTACGTGGCCTAAGGTTATAAAATCTGCCCAAAATTTCACTTTCTGTGTTAGGACGACATGTGGTTTTCCCGATGACTTAATATTACCTAGAATACTCAAAGTTACAAGCATATTAAGAAAAGAAAAAAAAATCAAAGAGACAGAATTCTAAATAAAGTGCCTAAAAATTTGAAAATGGAAAATTGTAACTCAAAATGGCGGACGGAACTGTGAATAAGTGTATTCTTTTCAGAAATCTTACAAAATCTGTGTTATTCCACATCATCTGATGTTGATTGTTAAGCCTGATAGATTTTTCAACATCTGAAGAATACCCAGGAGAAGTGATGATCATTTTAAAGCAACCTAGTTTGAGATTTAGAGAGCGGTGTATTTCTTAATCATATTAAGAGAATATAATGGAAAAACCTAAACAGAAGTGTCCTTTTATTATTCCCGCTCTGTCACATTATTTTTAACAGTACCATTACAGATGATACATATGTATTCATTACATATATTGATATAGCTAGTGGTTCAAGATGTGAAATATTTACAAGTGATCTGGGGATGTTTACTTGGCAGAACTTAGTATCAAGGCAAAAACAGAAGTACTAAAGACAATACAAATTATATCATAATTAAGGCTGCAAAGAGAATTGTGAAGGGCCAGGCAAACATTGAATGAAGGCTCTATAAGAGGTAACGACAAAACAGTTCCAGTCCAAACCAAATAATTGTGGGAATTTTCGACACACAAATAATAAATTTCAGCCAAATTATCTCAACTTTTCAGATTATTTGAGAGCATCGAGGGTCAGACATGGGGTCCTCCTGAGAAAAAAAGACTGAATAATCCAGTATAATTAAATGAAGCAATAATTAACATATTTAATTCAATCAAAACATACAATAATCATTATTTGTTTGTTTGTTGAGGTTTGTCGAGGCACTGCAACAGTCAAAGTCAAACGTGTCATTTTTTGTATTACTTTTCCCAAATTTCTAACCTCTGACATACAGTAACATTACTAAAGAAAACTTGATTACTTTGCTGTCTGTGAACACTTCTGTACCCTAATTTCCAATTGAATTTTCAAAAAACCAACTAATTTGTTTTCTTGCTCATTTCATTCTCTACAATAAACAGATAATCAAAACAAGATATATGGAATGCTTGACAAAACAACAGAGTAATATGAGTACTTCTTTTCGTTTACATTTTGCTGAGCAATTTTCAACAGATAAACTTCCCGCAGCCCACTAAGTAAGTGTTTGTTTGTTTGATGAGAGCTTAACGGCACCACAACAGCGAGGGTCAAATTGTGCCTGAGAGGTTAGAACATTCCAGAGGTAGGAAGGAAAGAAAACAGGGAGAGATTGAGAGAAACACGAGAACTGAAAGCCAGAAAGCTGGGATCGAGGAAGTGAACACTACTGGACGGGCAAATATTCTACCTTCCTCACTTATACATAACTTGTTGACCTATAATAATGACCCGAGTCATAATTTTGTAGTCCATTGTAAAGCGCTTTGATACAGTCTATGACAGTTTAAAGCGCTATATAAGCATTACGATTATTATCTGAGGGCCTAAAAAACATGAAGTACAATGGAGCTATTTAAATCAACAACGTTCAAAATAGTAAACTAACTCTTACCTCATCGAATATTTCTATGTGTATTGAATCAACACCTGGTCCCAAGTTACACTGAATGGTCTTGTTCCACCTAGGGTTCTTGGCACCGTTCATGTCTGTAGGGGTTTCAAACACAGCATGTCCTACCCTGATGCGACAATAGGGATCCATCCTTGTGACACCGTAATTTTTGGCAAGCTTTGCCTGAATTGAGAAACAAAGACACAAACGTTATTGATATCCACACACCTCAAACCAGGGCTCGACAAATCATGAACGCAACTTGGCAATTACAATCGACATAACTTTGCACTTATTATTGTTCAGAAAAAATTCAGGTTGCCCTGGGAATTTTACATGCATATGTTTAATAGTTAATACAAACTGTGGCAATAAATTGGCCATCCAACATGCAGATCCAGCACAAATCATGGTTGCTAAGATATGATTTTTGATTGTTCCAGGTAGTCAAACGAGTGTTTTTTGTTGATCCCTCCTTCAGACATACTTGTATCCGAGGTTGACAATGGACCAACAAATCAAGCTAAAAGCAGCTGGTGAATGCACTTACCTGAGAGGAAACTCATGCTGTGCTCAAATTTCTTCACGATGTCTTGGTTTGCCTGAATAAGATTTTTGGTTGCACTGGGTGCCTGAATTAGTAATCCCAAGTTTATATGTGATTACATGACTGTTATGTTAATCCATTATTTGAAAATAATCACTTCACCCTTGTCGGACTGAAATCGACTAAAGCGCAAGTCCCCTATCCAGGTGTTTTCCAGCAAGGTTACTATTTACCCTCGCTTGTTGGACTGAAATTGAGAAAGTGCAAGTCCCCTTTCCAAGCATGATCCTACAAGCATTACAGGAATAAGTATGAATGGAACAAAAATCACAAATACCCAAATCAAACCGAAAAACCAAAGCCATCATTGTAAAGCTTTCATGTGTAACTTAGTAACCACAGCAATAAGGGTGTTTCAGCTGATGTCATAAGGTCACATGACTTTGCTTACACCTCCATTTTGTCGGGAAGGAACTGTCGTCTGCTGTACACCTAATTAGACCTACATATGTTTGCTTATTGTTATAACTTATATAAGATTACTTTTGTAAGATGATTATGCTGGAATCTTGCTGTGCCGTTGGTTGCACTAATAGATGTGTGCGTGGGAATAAAAAAGACGTTTTCTCAATTTCCATCTGATCCTGATCGATGTTCGAATTGGGTTTGTGCTGTACGACGCAATGGCTTTCAACCTACGGTTCACACTAGGAATTGCAGCGAGCACTTTATATCAGGTATATAGGCTTTGTGTGCGTATAACAAACAATCAGCTGGCGTTAAGATTAAAAAGTTGCTCTTCATATACTCGGTAAATGTATCAAACTTAAGGAAAATATGAAGTAAAATCGGAAGCGAACTTAAAACCGCAATTAGTAAAATTTGCTGAACTGGTACTGGTCTGTTAGCATGAAGTATATGATTGTTGTACGTGTGATGTGACTGAGCTGTGTGAAGATGGGTGAAACGCAATGACAACGCTGCCCTACAAAATGGAGTCCAGTTGAGTTAAGAGTCATGTGATGAAATCCCTCTGTACTAATACGTTATACCAAAAATATCAAGTCCAATCATAAGTCTGTGGCCAATGTTACACCATATATCTTGAGCTGACCTTTGCTTGTGAAAGTCCATGAGTGCAGGCTTGAGTCATCTACACACAGATAAAACTTGTTTAAATATTTACATATCCTCCGAGCATGAACAAGATCAAATTGTGCTAAAAACACGAGTTGTTAATTTTTTTAAATATTGCGGTTTTGTAACGATATGTGGGTCTTATCAATCTCCAATCCAATGATAATAACCTCTATTACAAAATAATTGTAAGTACAAGATGTCATGAGTGCCAAATCACAAACACACAAATGGAAAAAACAAACACATTAGCAAGATAGTGTGCACATATATTGGGGGCGCCATATGAAAAAGTTGAAATGCTCTGGGCATGAATGAAGCTCCACTTATAAAGGCAACATTGTGATGAAAAGAGGGCTCAGGGCATGACACATCCCAACCTGCTCATCTCCCTCTGAAGAGTTTGTTTAATGAGGGCTTAACGGCACCTCGACAACGAGAGTCAAATTGTGCCTGAGAGATTAGATCATTCTAGATTTAGAAAGGAAAGGAAAAAGGGCGAGAACGAGCGAAATACAAGAACAAATCAGACAGCTGGTATTGAGAGAGGAGGTGCATGGGCGAAAAAAAACAAAGTAGAGAGGGGGGTGGAAGAGGAGAAGCAAATATGGTTGTAGGGGGAAGCATGATGAAGGAAGGAGATAATCTTATCCGGAGAGTTTTTCTGGAAAAACTCAGCAATTGAGTTGTGGGGAGCGAGGGAAGTTCTGGGAAGGTTGTGCAGGGGGCAAGCAAGGAGAACGTGATGGACTGTGAGGGTGCAAAGGGTTGGGGGGAGCCAATAAGGAGGTGGGAGTGAGTGAGGTGGGTGTGACCTATTCTAAGACAGGTAATATGAACGTTGTCAACCCGAGATAAGTTGTTGATGGTGGGTTTGATCGGAATGGTGGGCTGGTTGACGTGGAGTTTGTTACAATTTGGGATTCTCATGAGGTTTGCCAGCATCACGAACAAGGGAAGCGATAAGCGGTTTGATGTCAGAAAGGGTTTTAGGAGAAGTGGTAGGGGGAGGTTGAGGGCAAACTTTGCGGCTTCATCAGCCCTGTCATTGCCAGGGATGCCAACATGGCTGGGTATCCAGAAGAAAAGAATACTTTCCCTGCAGAGGGTGGGTGAAAGGAGTTTCCGGAGGAGGAGGTGGGATGTTTGTTTGTTTGCTTGTTTGATGAGAGTTTAACGGCACCACAACAGCAAGGGTCAAATCGTGCCTGAGAGATTAGATCATTCCAGAGTTAGGAAGGAGAGTAAACAGGGGGAGATTTAGAGAAACACGAGAACTAAAAGCCAGAAAGCTGGGATCGAGAGAGGAGGTGTATAAGTGGAAAAATAATGTAGAGAGAGAAGGGGTGGGGAAGGAGGACTAAATATGGTTGTAGAGGGAAGCATGATGAAGGTAGGAGATAATTTTATCCGGAGGTTTTTTTTTGGAAGAGCTCGGCTACTGAGTGGTGGGCAGCAAGAAAAGCTCTGAGAAGGTTGTACAGGGGGCAAGCAAGGAGAATGTGATGGACTGCGAGGGTGCAATGGCAATTGTGAGTAGGTTGTGAGTAGTGGGTTTGATCGGAATGGTGGGCTGGAGGACGTGGAGTTTGTCACCAATTTGGGAGTCCCATGAGGTTTGCCAGCGGCCACGAACAAGGGAAGTGATAATCAGTTTGATGTCAGAAAGGGTTTTTGGAAAAGGGGTAAGGGGAAGGGTTAGGGCAAGCTTAGCAGCCGCGTCAGCCCTGTCATTGCCAGGGATGCTAACATGGCTGGGTATCCAGAAGAAAAGAATGTTTCCTACGGAGGGGGCGAGAAGAGTTTACGGGGGATGAGGTGAGATGTGGGGTTATCCCATTTAACATTGAGTAATGAAGTAAGGACAGCCTTGGAGTCAGAGAAGATGGCAAAGTGGCTGAGCGGAGAGTATTCAGTAAAGTTGAGGGCGAGGAGGATGGCCTTGGCCTCGGCCGAGAAGATGGATGAGTAGTCGGGAAGCCTGCTACTGAGGGTGATGTCTTGGATGACAACAGCAGCAAGCTGTCTTGTCGCCTTCCTTGGAGCCATCAGTATAGATGGAGGTATAGTTTGAGAGTTGGTTTTTGATTTGGTTGTGGAGGTTGATGAAGAGGTTAGGGTGGGTTTGGGTTTTGTGTGAAGTTATCCCATTTAAGATTGAGTAAAGAAGTAAGAGCAGCCTTGGAGTCGGAGAAGATGACAAAGTGGCTGAGCGGAAAGTACTCAATAAAGTTGAGGGCGAGAAGGATGGCCTTTGTCTCGGCTGAAAAGATGGACAGAGAGATTATTATAAAAAATAAAATAAGTATAGATTTACAAAACATTAATTCATAAGAACTGATATATTCATATTGATTTTAAAATACAATAATTTATTTTCAAACCTCTTAATGGTCTAGCTCCATCTTATTTAACAATGGATATTTCGTGACAAGTGTCAGATAGATGTCTTCGCTCTGCAACACAAATTTTACTGCACATCCCAATAACAAAGAATTGCTAAGGCGACAAAGCTTTTTATGTAGCAGGACCTGTACTCTAGAATAAACTTCCAATTTCTAATCAAAGTCTGAACAATTTAGATACTTTTAAGAAGAGACTTAAAACTCAAATGTTTGAAACAACTGAAGTTTTTTTAATTTATTTTTTATTTTAAAGTGCTTTGAGCTCTCAAGAAAAAGCACTGTAGAAATGTTATTTATTACTATTATTATTATTATTATTATTATAAGTACAGTCAATCAGTTACAAATTGACCAATCAAATAGTACCTGCATGCATGTGACACTGAGTCGACCCACTGTGCCTGCAGGGGTACCACCATAGTTGTTGCCATACTGCATCGCCATTGCCGTTTGCTCATCCCTTTGGATTTGCTGATCCTCAGAAGGAGTTTCTGGGTGCACTCGGAGAAAGTCCTCAGGGAGGTTGCCTACCATCACCTACAGAACAAAATATTAACTTTTTTACAAATATGACAATTAAAATGACACTTTCCCTTTCAGTCATTTAATTTTCATTTCATAACCATTTAGGCCTACAGTATCTACTAATTTATGAAATAACAAAAACGCAGTCCAGACTGCATAGTTTGCAAAGTGTGCGCAGCAAATAATTTTTGGACTAAAAAATATGCGCCTATGTGTAGAAAATGTGTGCCAAGATCTACAAAATGTGCACTAATGCCTAATGTACACCAGTAATCATCAATTCTAGAGTAGAAATAATACAAAAATATTTAATTAGACTAAACTTGCAATATGAGGAAGTTTTTTAGGCTATCAAGAACCTGCTCTTTTGTCAACTTTTTAATGAAGAAAACTATCAAATTGATTGAATGACGTGCACCTTGAATCAAAAGTGTGCACCTAGAATTACAATTGTGCTGCAAAATCATGAAATTAACTTTCTCATCAATCAAAAATTAGCACAGAAGATCTTCAACATTAGTAGAAACAAATCAGGGGCCTAGGCTATGCAATCTGGCACCAAGTCACAACCCAAAATCAAGTACGCCTACGAACATTATTTCAAAAACAATATACAATTCTGGCCTTCTACAAAGAATAATTGGAAATGGGAGAAAAAGAAGTTTGAAAAACTCATTTCATAAGTTTTCCCAGAAAACCATGAAAAACATTAAGAAAATCAAAGATTTACACCTAGGCCTAGATCCCTCTCTTTAGAAATATATTCTAGATCATGTTTCAACATGGCATGGTTTCAATTTTTCGATAATAGTCTGAAGATAATTCTTTTGAGCCGTAAAACCAGTGTTAAATTACAAGCAAAAAGGTAGACTAGGTCAAGTGTTGATTTTACACTAGCCAATTTCGCGAATATTTTACAGTCTTATGCAATCGCAATACATAGCCTACCTGCTGTCTTCTCGCCGACGGGGAAGAAGCCATCACGGACACGGTAAATTGATCTAAGGTGATATTATCTCATCAATTTCACTTTTTCAGAAATGTTTCCTCAATGTTCTATCTACCAACAAAAATGGAAGTTGCAAACGTAAAAATTGTTTTGCTTTACTGACTTTGCTTGTTTGCTTTATGCAGCTATGTAGCTAACCGAGTTCCTGTTAATCGATCCTGTTAATTATATCCTTCAGTCCTTTATTAAAGTAGACCTAATATCTTTTTCATTTAAATCATTTAATATGTTAAAGTTAAAAACATACTTAATTTCGTGTTAAATTCTAAAATATTTTATGCCACAATATTTTTTAGTTTAATAACCAAGTGATAGATTTTTAAATTGATCATCATTTGGGATACATTGGATTGCGATGCACTGTCTATTTGTGGAGTGTGACGTCAACTTAGTCCAATTCAAAGTCAAAGTCAATCTGCAACAAACCTTTCCGTGACCCCAAGAATTATGCTTTTTGATGAGGTGATACGTTTGAAAAGCAAAATGTTGGCCATTCTTAACTGAACCCAACTGTCAAAACAATTCTTTGTCGTCTAAGGGTGTGCAACAACGTACCAGGGTGTGGTGGGGGCGGGAGTAATAATTAGATTATAATAGATTACAATATTGTTGTATAAGTGTTGGAAATAATTCTAATTGCGGAATGGGCACCACGGATATTAAACAGGTCCATCACAAGAATCTTAAGTTGAATTTCTTTACACTCAAGAAAAAATGATGAATACTAGTTTACATGCTAAGGTTTGGTACGGTTTGTTGATGTTTAACGGCACCGCGACAGTCAGAGTCAAATGTGCCAAGAGGATGTTAAAAACTAAGGTGCTTGAAATAGGACAAAGAGGAAAGAGAGGATGGATAGCGCGAAGGAAGGAGAAAAGGTGAATGAGGGAAAGAAGTTAAGGCAATAAAAGGGAAATGAGGAAGGAAAGGAAGAGAAGGGAGGGAAAGGGAAGTTTAGACCAGGTGGATTAGATTGCTGTTGCGGAGAAAGGTGATGATCTTGAAAAGATCGGAAATAGAGATGGAGGGGGAGAGGTGTGATCTTGTGTTCAGGTATATAGGACAGGTTAAGAGGGTATGCATGATCGAGAGATCGGTGTTGCATTGTACGGCAGAGAGGAGCGGGGATCCGGAAAATAGGCGAGAGTGGGTGAGAGATGTGTGGCCGAGGCGGATACGGGTGATAACAAGGTCCTCCCTGCGGTTGCGACTATGTAGGGGGGCGTTGGTCCCGATTTGGGGTTTGATGGTGTGAAGTTTGTTACTGGTCTCAAGATAAAAGGAGTCTTGTCAGGTCTTACTGAGGTAGCTGAAAGTGGAGAAACGGAGGCCTGATATGTGATTCAACGGAGCGTTGCAGTGGCCGATCTCTCATTGCCGGGAATTCCGATGTGGCTGGGGATCCCAGATTATTATTTTTTAAATCCCTAAGAAGGAAAGAGAGTGAAGTTTATTGATGATTGTGATATTAATGATGCAGGTGGGGACAGTCGGAGAAGTTGACGAAGCGGGGGTATGTACATTACAACGTGGACTTAAAGTGAACGGATCTCTTTCTTCTTTATTGTATTTCAATAATCTCTAAACATTTTTTAGTGGTGAAAGAGTTAAAATGTTATAGGCCTACTTATTTAGTTTTTATGATTGTTTCCGTCGCTGTAATTTACGGATATTTCCATTTTTATAATTTAAAAAAAAAAATCATAGAAATGGTATATGAGACGATTTTATCATAATTTGTCAAGATTTTTTTAATTTTTTAACATATGGGGGATGTATATATCACCCACTATTTCGTGTAGCCTTTTTTGGATTTGTAAGCTACGGATAATTTAGTATTTTTACAATATTTTTACTGTTTGAAAAAATAGACCTAACAAGGAAAGATTTCTATTTTTTTGCGCCAATTTTTTTTGACCAATTATCATTTCGCGCCAAAAATGATGATCCAGTCAGAGTGCGGAAATGCTTATTTCCATTAGGGTCCGCAAAATCAATGGGATTTGAAAATACAATTTCGTTCTCAAACCACACCGTTTAAAAAATATCGACGCTCAAATCACACCTTTAAAATAAAAATTTGACCAATTTCAGGAAGGAAAAAATTGTTTCTCAATTGTCAAGTACAATGTCTTCTCAAATGATGCGACTCAATAAATTGTGACGATATTATCCCGATATTATCGATAATCGTGACAGCATGGCGATTTATCTATATTATTGATACCTTTTACAGTTTAATCGACTTAAACTCTTTGACAAATCTAATCTTCTAATTAATTGATTATCATGGTTTATTGTTTTGAAATGGGCGACAATGAGTGACCATGACACCCCCACCTTTGAATAGATAAGACCAGGGTAACGTATCCTGCGGGCCCCGGTTACCTGAATCCCCCCTCACAACGGTGGGGTTTTTCTGTGCTCTCTCCAAAATGACCGTCAATTCACCGCAAACAACACTTCTCACACGGTTTCCTGGAAACCTTCCCATCCTCTGACGTAATCCGATGACCCAGATGAAAATATCCGAGGAGCTATACAGTCGCTGACCAATCAGAAGCGAACTACGGCGAAACTATGGCGTCATAAAAAAGCCGGCTTCTGATTGGTCAGCGACTGTATAGTCCCTTACTGCTTTTATGTAGGACCAAAATGCCTTGGGGTTTTCAGTCAAGGAGTTTTTACGTTTATTGTAGGTGAAGTTGTTTCTAGTTTCTTTGATGTTTTTACGGACGACGACGACGAGTGAACACACAATTACAATGACGGGGTCGTCGCCTGCGTATTCGGTTATGATAGTAACAATGCTATCACGAAACCCTTAATACGACCCGGACGAGAACACAGGTACGACGTACGGACAGACATAACATCGACAACCAAGTCAATGTCCACGGCCTTTGGTAACCGGTTGTGGTACACTGGCGTGTCTACCCAACCCAGGCTTGAACCCAGGGCCTCGTGGTCTGTAGACAGGTATGATGACCGCTACACCACAGTAGGTAGATCAATTTTACGGACGGATTTTACACGGATTTTCTACAGCTTTTATATGTACTCCAGTCATGGATTTGTTGAGTTTTCTTAGCTTTCTTGACTGCTTGAACAGTTTATGTTTTTTCTTTTCTTGCAGAGACGGCGTTGCATATGGGTGAATCAAGGTAAATTTAGTTTACTTGAGGTAAATTTGTGAGTTTTTGTCTTTCTTTTTTCTTTCAATAATCAGTTTAATTTCCTTTTCAAAGAAATTCCATTTTTCATCAACATTAATGGATGAGCTATTGAATTTAGTATAATATCGCAATTTAAGTTTAGACACGTCTTCTTTTAAACATTCTGTGTTAGCTTTTTTTCTTAAATAGATTTTACGTTTAGGCAACTTTTTTACGAGGAGGGGAGATGTTTAAGGTCAGTTCAACAATATCATGGTCACTTATAAAGGGTATTACGTTAGCTGAGTTAACAGCTAGTGAGTTGCTAGTAAATACAAGATCGAGAATGTTGTTATCTCTGGTAGGTGAGTGCAGAGGGCTGGGTGGTGGAGAGCTTTCGTGCAGGAGGAAAGGCCAAGGAAAACATTGGGGGATTGATAACCCAGGTGGGCGTGGGATAGTGTGCCTGGCAATCAAGGAAATGTTGTTGTTGGCTTTGGTGAAGTGAGGGCACATCCGGATCCCGAAAGGTGGAGGGGGGGGGGGGGTGCGTTTGTTGAGTCTGGTGAAAAAGGGGGAGTGAATGGAATGGAAGCAAAGGTTGCGCGGATTTATCCTGAAACCCTTTTGAGAGAGAGAGAGAGAGAGCAGAGTCTGTAGTTGAGCATACGTTCCATATTCTTGCAGAGGCAGGAAGTGAGAGCGATGGGTCTGTAGTTGGTGGGAATGGACCTGTCTTTGTTAGGCTGGAGATGGGAGTGACGAAGGCCTCTCTCCAAGTAATGGGGAAAGAGTTGGGAGGACCATAGGTGATTATAGATTTTAAGGATGTCAAGGGAAGTCATGAGTAGGTTTTTGAGGAGATTATAGTGGATACCGTCCAGGCCTTGGGAGGAGGACCCGGATTTATTGAGGGTAGAGGAGAGCTGGTAGTACATGTAGGTGAACGAAAAGTTGTAGTTTTTCTGATTGTTGGACTGGAAGTTGAGAAGATTCTTCTCAGCTTCGATTTTTCGGTTACGGCAGGAGTGGCAAGGACTTTCATTTGAGGAGGTTTTGGCGATAGTGGATGTTAGGCAGTCTGAGATGTGTTTGAGGTCGGTGATTTTGGTGTTGTTATGGTTGAGATGATAAATATTGTTGGACGAGCTTTTCCCTTTGAAGTAACTGATCATGTTCCAGACCTGTAAGGGCGGTTTGTAGATCCAAGGATGCAACATAGGTTTCCCAGGTAGTATTTTAGCTGAGTTTGATGGCCTTGGCTCTGAGTGAGATTGCTAGAGAGAGAAAAAAAGAGAGAGAGAGAGAGAGAGAGAGAGAGAGAGAGAGAGAGAGAGAGAGAGAGAGAGAGAGAGAGAGAGAGAGAGAGAGAGAGAGAGAGAGAGAGAGAGAGTGAGTGAGTGAGAGAAAAATATATCTATGAAATTAGCAAAAACTAACTCCCTCACTTTTCGGCCGAGAGCACCTTTAATTAGTGGTGTGTATGTGTATTAAATGTTAAGGGATTATTTAAGTGAATTTTTCATTTTAATATATAATGTATGGTAGGACTATTAATGAAACAGATTGTTGAAGGAAAAAACATGTTGATAACTTATTCTGTTTAGGAGATATTACATTTCAAAGATTTCACTAGATTGTTGAAAAGTAACCTTGCAGTGTAAAGCTTGGTGTCATAATTACAGATCCAAGACAATTGTTTGTGTATTTCTTTGAAATTTAGTTAGCTATCTTTAAATGAGTGGAAATTATCCTAACACTAGACAAGCGCAATTAGAATGCTGCATTATGGGTAACCCTGTTCATTGGCGGCTTCCAAATTCTGTTTGGTCCCTAATAGTAAAGGATTACAGTATATATTTCCTTAAAAGTAACGGATCTCCCAAACTTATTCATCTTTGTGCTGGTCAAAACCCATAGGAAATTTCAAATGCTTAAGTATTCACAAGAACTTAACTAATGGTCTTTGACAGCATACTGATTAATCTAAATCTTCGTTTTTAGCTTTGGCAAAAGTGTATTTGTTATAAGCAAACCCTTTTAATTCTCTGTTTCTTTTTTAAGAAGCACACACGTCGGTTTTCAGTCTGGCACAAGAATGAACCTTTTGGAATCATGATTGTCAACTGATGGAGGTTTTTAATGATTCAGCCTGCTTCACCTCATGCTCAAGTTATTTGATGAGTTCTCCTTTGCTTACTGCATCTCGTACAGTGGCCAGGGCTCTTGACCCGATTGATAATGGTAGGCTTTGATGCAGTACTTGTGCTCACTCTTGGCTTCGGAATATACATGGCATGGAGAGGCTGAAATATTGTATGAATTTTGATGTAATTTAGAGTAGAGACTTACATTTTCAAGCGTGATTTGGGCTTTAATCAGGTGTATGTGGGTTTTCAGCAAGCGTTCTTTTTAAAGGAGCACTCAAATTGATCAAAATTTGAATATATCTTAATCATGCAAGGGTTTGCAAAGTATTAAACAGATGGCAGCTCAATTTATTGAATGCAATTCTTTCAAATTTTATCCTAAATTTCAGTCACTGAAAATTATCAGACTGTTTTCTCCTGCTTGATTCTGATTAGGAGTATGATAAAGATTCAAAACCACTTGTTTTTTACATTAAATTAACCTGCGTCTCCAATTAAGAAAGGCACACCTACCATAGCAACGCAGTAACTAGGTGGGGCAAACAAACCTCAAATTCTGCAATTTGCATGACCAATAGGCATTGACATTTGGATATTCATGTGGCCTACTGCAAGCTTTGATCCATTTGTGGCACTTCTCTGGATCTTTAGAGTTTTTAGCAAAGGATTAAACAAAAGTGCATTTGCTAACCGTTCTAGGTAACAGGAATCGGATTTACAAATCCTGTAGCGGGCCTGTAGCGCAATTTTTGTACCGCATTTTGTCCTCACTCAGTCTGTGTGTGCAGAAATAATTTGTTTTGTGTGGTATGTACATTGACTGCATGAACGCGTGCCACTAGCTAGCTGTACTGTATCAGTGCCGCGTAGGATTTTTCCCCACTTAGTTATGCAGATTTTGTTGCTAGGCAAATTTATGCGGTGATTGGTTGAAAAAGCTGCCAATCACCTAACTCAGAGAGGTTAATTGCTCAAGCATAAGGAAATTCATAGGTTTTCTCTTTCTGATGCTCAAATGTACATGAAACATTAAACCTTAATATTCAAAATACTTTCAAATGAATCATTTTCACTGATTTTGGTATTTTCTTGAATAATTTAATATTTTATCTAATTTAATTTACAGTAGTATTTGCTACGTATCCATAGATCTACAAAACAACAAGAGGTCTCCTTTCATTCTGTTTGTTACTGATGTTGAAAACAAGCATTTCCATTTGTTTAATACATTTTAAAACAAGTATAAAGTCAGTGGAAAAACATGTGCAAGTTTTCACTCTGTTGACCATTTAGTAGTTTTGATGGTGATTATGTAAAGAGTCTTGATATGTTTTGTATGTTCTTCATCAAATATTTATGGTATTACAAAAGTGTAGATTTTCCTTCATTAAATTATGTTTGTATCATACAATCTTTAAATTGTATATATTTAGTTATTGCTTAGATATTAAAATGTTCCTTTTGGACTAACTATATGATTTTCATTAACTTTGCAGGTTTTTTTTTTTGGATGACCAATAACATTACTTAAACAGCAGGTAATCAGGTAATATCTCTGTGGCATTATATCTCCTTCAAACGATTTTCAACATTTCGACCCACGCCCCCGAACGGGATATGAATTTTGTCATTATAACCCACAATGCATCTTTCCAAATTAAAATCTTTCTGAAGCAAAACATAACGGTAAATTAGGTTTCAGCCAAAGGTATGATAATGCGTGCAAAATATTCTTATTTTGGTGCAACAGAAACGGTGAAATTATTTTCTCCATTTTCACTAGCAAAAATTTGACTTTCACAAGCTTAGGGAATTTTGAGGTGATCTTTAAAAATTCATTTCAATAGTTTCTGGAGAGCATATTTTAACATTTCAGTCGCCAACAAAAATCTCAAATCATACAGAAATATTAATTTCAATATCATTTGCACAATTTTTTTTTTACATAATTCGAAAAGCAAAAAATAAAATATTTAACGGCTGAACTAGGGCATTAGCAACACTTTAAATTATAACCACTGCGCATGTCTCGATTTCCTACTCAGGAGGTCTCTTTATCGGGACCGTGGACTGGACTGTTAAAATCAACGATAAAAACAAATGATAGAATTAAGAGTCTTTATCTACTGTATGCAATGAAAAATTAAGAAGAAAACAACATTAATGAAATATCCATCTGTCATCCTGTTTAAAAAAATACAGTCAGGACATTATACGAGTGTGCCATTGGATTTTTTTAATATGGCAGTCAATGGCTTCCATATCAGGAGTGAGCAGAGTTAGAAGTTGTGTCTGCATGATGTTTTCAACTTGGTTTTCTTGACAAATGTGATGTGGTTGCTCGTCCATTATGACCACCATTTTACATCGTTTACAAATTGTCTGCTGATAACAATAGCAATAGTTTAAATATGCTTTTGGGCAGCAAAGGCTTTCTATCCCAGAAAAGGAGGTGCACTCTTGGCACTTCACTTTTTTCCTAGGGCCTTCCACTAAACTTGCTGTGTGCCAGTCTGCACGATGTCTCAATCGCCTTCCTCAAAATCTTATTGCAGAATTTGCACACAAAGTTCTCATCGATTAATTCAATTTTTTCTGATTGGTGATCTGTAGTTGGCCCTGCTTCAATCGCTGTTATTAGCTCCTCTGGAGTTTCCAGTTCTCTTTTCCTACCTGGTGAGGCGCTTAATTTTTTCGGGCGGCCCCCAAGTTTTTGCACTTCAAATCCAGGGCAAGTCTCACATAGACCAGCACGTGGGTGTGCCTCTCAACTCATTGCTTTCCGAGTTGTTTTTAAAAAGGATTTGAATTAATAAATGTGGTACAAAGCTCCCACAAATTCTGCATAAATGTGACCGTATTTTCTTATAATGGTTCAGGTTTATTCTGAAAAAATAATTGAAAGTACAGGAATCTTAGGGCCAACATTTCATTCGTACAGCGTTTGCGCCCAAGAAGAAAATGTACTTTATTCAAACATTTATTTCCTTGGTCCCATCATGAAGTAAAAGCCAAGCAGGTGAAAAGTACCCATAAATACAATCAAATTTGGCCCTTAATGGATATTCTCATTGGTCGTGATGCATCTCGCGATTTCTCGCGAAAAAATCTTAACATGAATTTTAACCAAAAGGTGATGTGTAATTATAAATGTTCTTTCATATTATTTATTCATATCATATCATTTATGTCATATCAAGCGCCGGACAGGCAATTTTTTACCTAAAATTTCAAACAGCAATAGTCAAAAATACTTGCAGTGCGCATTACCAGCAACGCCATGTTGTGAAGTTACATAGTTGCGATGACGTGGAAAACCGCGCATGCTCGCTGCTTCAAAAAACTAAGTTACAGGCAATTTTCTACCTCAAATTTCAAACAGCAATAGTCAAAAATACTTGTAGTGCGCGTTACCAGCAACGCCATGTTGTGTTTACATAGTTGCGATGACGTTGAAAGCCGCGCATGCTCGCTGCTTCGATAAACTAAGTTGATGTTCGTACAGTGACTGGCGAACATACGTGGTACTATTATGTCCGTGCGTACAAGCTTATGAAGGTATTGCTGTTGTTTACAATTTTCCCTGCAGCTAATTGGTTGGTTAGTAAAAAGAAATATTCTCCGGCATTTTATTGGTTAAAGTACCCTGACATTTTACGTTCGGCTAAACTCGGTTTAAAAAAGGTTTAAATGAGCTTCGGTGAAGTCAAAGTGCGGATAGCATTAAATCGAACCCTGCGCACATTTGCTGACAAACATTTTCAAAATAGCACTTGCCAGCGCACTCAGGTGATACGCACACTATTTGTGTACGCGTTTCCAAAAGTGAGAGATTTGTGAAGTAATTGAAATGTCATTTCTTCCGTAATTTAAAATGTTTTTTTACGTACAAAATGTTCATCATTTCATTTGTAACTTAGTTTGAAAGTTACTTTAAAGTTTCAAGACGCGAATGAAATATGAAATCAAATCATAGCCCGTAAGTAGGGCCTACTTTTGTCAGTTTTGAGAAGGGTTTTATTTCATGAGTATGTTATTTGTTGTTGTCTGAGTGGTTTTCAACGTTACGAGAGAATTATGGCTTTTCACATTCGGTATGCAAATATTGCCTTGCAAGTAGTACCTACTGAGTAAGGTGTTTATCTCACTACGGTGTACTGGGCTAATTTCATGCGAAATGCTTGTCATCGCTTAAGTTTACAAGCGTATATAGAGTGTGACGTGTTACGCACATTAAGACATACCCACTGCGTACACACAGTGACTACGCTTGTTGACAGTGTGCACGGTTATAGGACAACTTAAGTAATCTGGTGATCCAAAAATAAAAAAATATGACAAATTTTCAAGCTAAATAAACAAGCAATCAATGATTTTGCAATACTCATTTTTGATACCCGCTTTGCCAACACGCCGAGGCAAAACCAAACGCGTTTTTTGCAATGCACTCGATATATGTATATCGAGTGACTGGTGATTGGATGATTATACCCATACCGTGCGTAGTGTATATACTCTTTTCGCAACTGTGCGCTCTGCATACGCCTATTGCGTCATTAAATGTTCTTTATTCTGTCACTACTCCTCATTGATGATTGGTTAAAACCTTACTAATATTAACGTCACACAGCGCTTAAGGCATCTACGTAAGTGTTCTTTGTGATATCAACTTAGAAACTGCGCACGTTTTCCATAGATTCACGCGTTTCACGCAAATGAAATCAGAATAAACGAACGATAGATGCGTTAGTAACCCGTTGGCAAGTAACAACACATGATAAACAAAAGACGAACTTTTGATCAAAATTAGTAATCACTGAAGACGTTTATAATCATACTTTTGACCCAAAAAAAAAAAAAAACAAGATATGAAGAACTACTATGTTTTTCCCAGACTAACAGAGGGCGAGAGCATTTCATCTGATGATGATGATGATGATGATGTAGGAAGTGAATGCATTTTATCCGCATTACGGCGTTGCTGCAGGAAGAAATCCAGGTCTTTGCCCACTTTTCCTAGTTTTATCACTGACTCAGAAGAAAGAAGTCCCGAAAACAAAACGGCTGGTGGATGATTTCCACGATACAGTTCAAATTGTTTGAAATATTTTCTCCTGATGGTGAGGCAGGCAGAATAAACGAACGATAGATGCGTTAGTACCAAAAGCACTAAATTGCTATAGCTCAGAGTCGTATTAGGCTATGGGAACCGTGCCATCAAATGACAGGAGAGGGCCCACGCATCTTAAAGTATCAGGGGAAGGGGATGGGCCCACAGAGGTTCGAAACACGTGTATTATAGGCCTAAGTACAAACTGATAAACGTGATTGATAATTGTAAATTAGACGTACCAGACCTAGTTACATTCTGCATGTTTGGCTATGCCCTAAGAGTGCGAGATTATTTAGCAGGGAAGAATGGGGGTCTAGCATGACGGAACCACGGGGGGAGGATGCCACCGCCCCTTGCCGTTGATTAAGGGCGGACGGGCAAGAGGTGCTCTTTAAATCTCAAACAAATTGTGCATAGTTTTGAAGTACCCTTGCAGGGATTTAACGCTTTACTGGATTCAAAAGTTGTGGTGGTAACGGGAGGGGTGGGGCACTGTGGGCACGTTCCCCCACACATTTCTAAGTAAGTAACGTTGCAGCCAAGCAGCCCCACGTTAAAAAAAGCAAAGCATTCACGTCTGCCAACCTATATTTTCCTCGCTTTGTAAGAACTGATTAGATAGGTTCTCGCTAGAGTGTGCGAGTAACCCCAAATTCAATAGGGAAGCTTCTTTGAAATGGGCCCAAACCGTACGATGTATACCCAGCCCCTTGTTATAGATAAATGTGCCATCCTCCACCTTCCTTGCAGAGTTCAAAAGTGCCCGTTTGCAGAGATAAGACTGAGTGTTCTTTCAAATATTTAAAACAAGTCCCCTTAATACAATTGTTATTTTTGTTGAATGAGTGACAGATTGAAGAAAGTAACGCAAAAAGTTATGCGAAAGCTACCCGAATTTTAACAGTAGGGCACCATTAATTTGTCTGGGGAGCCTTTAATATTATGGGGCCCTTGACATGTTTTGCTGAAAGACTGATGGGGAATTTGGATTCTGAAGGCTTTATTTTGAATCTGCTTAATATATCCTGATATACCGAGTTCAATAAGTTTGATGAAAAATGATGAAAAACCTCCCTCTATTTGTTTTTCACATTATTTGGGATATTAAATATTCCGATATCATGATCAATACTGACTTGAATCGTGATGTAAATATTTCAATTTCGAGATTCATGATGTATAAATTTTCCCATTGTTGTAGATCTAGGTATGACATTTCCCCGAATTTTAATCCTAAATATCTTTAATTAATTTTATGCAACTGAAACAATTGTAAAAAACGTCCTAAACCATCCTTCCCCTTAATTGCTTTTCACATTGTTTGGGGCATTAAATATTCCGAAATCATGATCAATACAATTGACTGTAATCGTGATGTAAATATTTCCGATTTCGAGATTTTAAGTGATGTTTTTCATGAAGCTACTTTTCTATTGTAAATTATTCCAAATTTGGAAACCAAAAATGCTGGAAATTTTTTCTGTTGCTTCTTCAATCTCTACTCTATCAATTTTAATTAATATTTTAGCATTTTAAGGACATTTTTATCATTTCATTGACGCCGCCAGTGACCTCCTCCCCTACCTTACTATGTTAATTGTTGTCCCCTCCCCCTATCCATTTCGATTGAATGATGGCCGTTGTTGCTGTTTTTCGTGGAAAAGAAATATATAAATTAAACATTGAAAAGGGGGAGAAGGTAGGGGGCTACAATTCTCGGAAACAATATTTAAAAAACGTAACACTATAACATATGTAGGTTCTCAAAAAGCTGAAGTGTTCCAACAGTTTTGTCCAAGATTGTAGGTGTGAAATTTGAATATTGGTCCTAAATATCTTTATCTAAAATTCACAAATTTTCGTGACTGCAAATAGGAAGAAAATGAAAAAAGTTCGCCAATAATTTGCCTGTGTTTATTATCTTTTTTTCCCCCTTCCTACATGGTATAACTTTCACTTTTGCCGGTGCTTTGTGTGTGTGTGTGTTGAAGGGGGTGGGGGTAGGGGTGGGGGTGGGGAATTACTACTACTGGAGTGATAATGCTGTCGTACAGGGTATAACTTTTAAAATATGCCAGTCGGACAAGTGCCCCTTAATTCTTGTGCCTCTCCAGCTTCAAATATCTACCGCCACTCCTGACATGAAACTTAAGACTTTTTCCTGGTTCAGTTAAAGGAAGTGCCCTCACCTGATTTTCTACCCTCTTGCCTTGAGTTCCTTCCGACACTGGGAGGGAAAGGGGCCCACAAGGGCTTTGAGCATGGGGCTCTTGTGCCATTAGCAAAATGGCACAATGACCAGTCCAACACTGCTGCAGCTTTATTTTGACGGCATTCGAAATAAACCAAGTCCGGATCACGAAATAATGAATGTGGGCTAAGGACCTTCTGTTTTCAGTTAAAATCTAGTGATCCCTTAACCTGACACACATTAAAGATCACAGCCAAACCTTTTCTCGAAACTTTCAATTTTCCAAACCTTCATATTTACGTAGGCCTATCAAACTCACAGGATAGGAAACCAGGACAATGGGATAAATTCCCTCAGTCCATGTCCTAAAATCACGTCCCGTCATTTCAATATTTACAGCAATGGCAATGTTCCCTCTCCTCCCTTTCTAACTGAAACTAATGTTAGTACGTTTTTGGTCGGACAATTGGCTGTGTTATATTTGATCTCAACAAGGCAGGGTCTTGGATTTCGGGAGGCTGATGAGAACATGAATGACAGATTGCTAGGTGACTGACAAACTCTTATTAAAAACTTGCTTATTCAAAAAATTTAGTATAGAAATATGATTGTTACGTTTTATTTGTCTACAGGACGATTCTCTGGAGATAAAGGACGAGATGAAGCACGGAAGCGTCCAGTGACCCTGAAGACTGGTTGTACGTTCATTTACTTCTTCAAAGAGTTTTTCACTGTAATAAACTTATCTTAGCAAATAATATACATGGTGATAAAGTATTGCACTCACTTTTGTGTGGGTGGGTATGAACAAAGTTGTGTCGCATTTCCTGAGAATACCGTAAAAGCTTTCCTGTTGAGACTTGGTGGGATGGTGTAAGGTGATGTGATCACAAAATGGGTAATGTTCCTTAAAAGTCAGAGGTCAAATAATTGATTAGAAATAGTCAAAGGATCAGTTTATTGGTCACGCATGTTTATCGTATGTGAAAGAGAACTTTAAAAGAAACAAAATGGTGAAGAAAGCGACCGAAAATCATATTCCGTTAAGGAGATATTCAAGTTTAAAGCTCTGTCTTATCTGTGTAGCAATGTCTGGTGCAGTAAGTCTACTATGGAAAGTTGGCTTTTTCATCCTCACATTCTTAACAATTGCTAATGTTTTAAAAAAAAAGTTATTTATTTGTTTTCACTATTCAATTTATTTTTTCTAGATTTTTCTACAGGTGATATATTATAAATACCCTTCCTAAATTCAGTTTCACTACCTTTTTTTATAAATATTCTATGGGTTATAAGCCACAAAATTGCAGGACAAAATATAATAGAATACATAAAGACTTTGAGGAATCCGAGGCTATTGCTTTACAACTAATCAGATTTCAGTCGTTTTACACAAATGGTACCAAACTTTAAACTTAGATATCTCCTTAACGGAATACAAATTTTTAATGCTTTTTTCACTATTTTAATTCTTTTAAAGTCTTCTTTCATCTTGGATAGACTTGCTTGGCCCCTGAATTAATTCTTTAATTTTGTGTCGAGCTTCCTGGGAAACAATAATAGTGATACTAATATTGGGTTAGTACTTGGTGAGTTGGTCATATCATTTATTTCCAATATCTCTATACACCATTCCTCCCAAGCAAATTTGCAGGCGGGCTGTTTTCATGCGCGTCGATAATTGCATTTATTTTCATTTGTCAGGGATATATCGTAATGGTAGTGAAGTGGTGTGTAAAGAACCACGGAATCACCCGGGGCCCTCAAGACAACACCATGGCATTTGTTTGGGAGTGACAGACGAGATGCACTACGAGCTCACCCGGAGACCCCCAAGACAACGCCAAGCCATTTATCTGGGAGCAGCGGACGAAATGGATCCCGGAATTATACAGAAACCCTCAAGACAACGCCAGAGCAATTATCTACGAGTGGCAGACGAGATGCACCACGAACTCACGCGAAGACCTCCAAGACAACGCCAGGGCATGTATCTGGGAGCAGCGGACGAAATGGATTCCGAAATCATACAAAGGCCCTCAAGACAACGCCAGGGCATTTATATGGGAATGACAGACAAGATAAACCGTGGGATTACCCGAAGACCCCCAAGACAACACAGGGTAATTCTCTGGATCTAGCAGACGAGATGGACACAGAATCATCCGGAGACCCCCAAGACGACGCAAGGGTAATAACCTGTGGAGAGGAAAGACATAAAGGCATTAAGTGTGTGGTGCAAAATTTCGATTAATGTTTCTGTACGCTTAGCGTATTTACGGAGAGTAATTTGACAATGGAAAATCCTGAACTGCTGAAGTGGCCGTCACCGGCTGTCGTCATCGCCAACCGCTTCACTACTTGCAGCACGTGATCTCCACGACCAGTGCTTGTAGGTCAGCAGGTATGCATCAACATTTTATGAACTAAATGATTTATGTAACATTTGTTTTCAAATTTGATCAGAAAATGAAAAAATGTGTATATTTGAAAATCAACAATTCAGCTTAGAGTTTTGTCTGACTTTATGATTATATTTAATTCATCACCAATAATACTCGTGGACACAACGCAAATTGCCGGGTGGATGCACGTTTTTGCTGGGACCGGAGAAAAATGTTTCACAAGTCAAAATTTCGGGTGATCTGCACGAAATGTTTTCACCCAGATCATATTGATGACCGTTATTCTTCTTACATGGCATGCTTTATTTTAGAGCCTCTAGTAATATCATTTTTTTCTGCCCACCACTTCAATAGATATTGGTCACTGAATATCTAACTACCGGCTTAAAATTCCTCTTACATTTAACGTAATACAAAAATCACGTCACTATCTTACCTAAGACTTTTTCATTACTATATGATTTGTTCTACTTGAGTCATTACAATGCCATATTTCTCTTCCTAGACCATGGCGTTTACGACCACTAGATTACACGCCTTTATACATCAATTTCATAAAATGGTGTTCAAATCACTGTTGCCATGACCTTTGTTGCAGAAACCAATGTTGCCGAAGTCACTGTTGCTAAGTCCGCTGCTTTTGAAATCACTGTAGAAGCAGCCATTATTGCCGAAATGCCGTTGGCAAAGCGTTGTTGCCAAAACTCAATGCTGTCGAAAACGCGGCTGTTTAAACGCTGTTGATTGATAAGCATCCACTGTTGCCGAAGTCAATGTTGACTATTGATGAAATGTGCCTGAAAAAACAGTCGCGAAGCCACTGTTTACGAAACCACTGTTGCCTAAACGACTATTTCCGAAACCTCTGTTACCAAACTCACTGTGCCGAACCAAGTTTTGACGAAATGCCGTTGAAAAACACTGCTGCTCTACTCACCGTCGACAAAGCAACTGTTGTTGTAATGCTGTTGCCGAAAAATCTAGCCAACACCACTGATTACGTTACCACTGTTGTTGAATGCCGTTGAGAAACCGCTGATGCCAACCCTACTGTTAACGCAATCCCTGTTCTCGTGATGTTGTAACTGAGGGCGTCTGATAAAATGCTGTTGTCGAAGCCACTTTCCACGAAACCATTGTTGTTGAAATGTAGTTGTCAAAACCACTTTTTCTTAAAAACTCTGTTGCCGAATCCACTTTTACCGACGCCAATGTTTCCGACGCTACTGCTGAAGAAATCACTGTTTTCAAAACCATTGTTGCAGAAACCACAAAAAACTTAGCCGCTGTTGTAGAAATGCCATTGCTAAATGTTGTTGCCGAAATCACTGTTGACGAAACCACTGTCGATGAAACCACATTTGTCGAAATGCTGCTATGCAAATGTTGTTACCGACACGACAGTTGCCGAAATCACGGTTACCGAAGCCCCTGTTACCAAAGGAACTTGAAGCCCCTGTTACCAAAGGAACTTCTGACGAAACCACTGTTGTCGAAATGCCATAGCTGAACGCTGTTTGCAAAGTCACTGTTGACGAAATCACTGTTGTCGAAACCACCGTTGCCGAAACCTATGTTGCCGAAGTCACTGTTGCCGAAGCCATTGTTGCTAAATGTTGTTGTGGAAGTCGCAGTTGATTAAAAACTGGTGTTATGTAGCTCATCCGATCCGGAAAAAAATTCCTTTAAATCAGAATTGAATGAACTCTAAGGTCTTAAAAGGAAAACCAAATCTTATACCGTAAAACTCCCGAAAGTTGCTGTAAGGATCTTAACAGTCGGATTTAAGTAAGAATTCACAAATGTTGGTTTATAGTTTTAGAAATTATGGAGTTCCTATCCGAATATGAGCTGCTCATTCAAAATCAACGGCAGTATCTTTCAGTTACTTGTTATACATCATTAAATACATTTTCATTTGAAAATCCCAAAATGTCCCTTATCATTTCTTAAATTCTAAGTTCTCATATGATTGATCTAATTCACCTTTAAACACACTCGACAACTAAGGCTGTAATGGAATAATTAAATTTATTGTTCTAGATTAAATATTTTGGCAAAAAAACGCATTTTATCTGTTTATCAACTGATCAACCTGGATAATTTGATTTTCGTAAAGGTATATGAACATACAGGGGCGTAGGAACCGGGGCCAGAGGCCAAGGCCCCCAATAATTATATTGGGGGCCAAGTGGGGGCCAAGTACCATTTTGACCACCCAACCCAATAACGAGTCTGAAAAATTGATTTTGAAGAGTTAGATTCCCTTCACATCTTTTTTTATTCCAAAGAGTAATTTTCGGAAAATTTTCTTCAATTTGAAATTTGTCAAATTTGGTTAAATTTTTGAGAAATTTCCTTTAATTTCTTCAATTTCGGGAAAAGTTTCTGATGTTGGAAATTTTCCCCAAAAGTATGTGGGATTCAAGGATGGCTTTTGATGTGGAGATCAATACCCATCCCTCTCCATTGGGCGGGATTTGCGTATATCGAAAAGGGAAGCAAAGTCAAAAGTTGGAGAAGGGAGGGGGGGGGGAGAGGAAGGAACCACAAAATCATGCTAAGATGCAAAAAAATCACCATACAAAAGATACAAATTCGGATAAAGGACAAGTGCCCCCATTGCCTCCCTCCCCCCCTCCTTTAAATCCCGCCTATCTCTCCCCCCATTTCTTCAGTGGCTCGGCCAGAGGTTTGAATCAGTGGCATATAGAGATGATGTGGAGTATCGGTGCCCATGTCCCATACAAATTGAGAAGGATAATTAAACAATGAAATTATAGGTAATAGTTATATTTATTGGCTTCCATTGTGTGCTCCATGTACTGAGACACATCTGCTTTAATCTTCAATTCAAGATGTTAAGACCTAAATGTAAGGGCGTGTTTTGCAGATTTATTCACCACCGATTTTAAATAACGAAAGTCTTATCTCGTTCACATCTTCTTTATCCATGGGTGCTCTTTCATTCTATATTAGGTGGTTCTGTGAACACTAAACAAAGTCAAAGTCTAAACTGAAAAAAGAGAAGAAAGTTATAGATATATATAACATATTCAAAATTGATTGAAAAGCTTTAGAATTGTTCATCTTTGGAAACTCCTATTCAGGTTTCTCTGTCACTACATGTACATATTGGAATGAAGAACAGAAATCAAACTTTAAGCCACAATACCTGACATAACACCAGCACGAATACAAACTAGAACGGTAAATACCGTCATGGTTCGCATGCCCATGCAAATTGACACCCATATCATATGGCCCGGCCACTTATAAAAGTCCCACATGGCATCCCATGTCCCACATGGCATCCCACCCCATGTTCCACATGGCATTCCACCCCATGTCCCACATGGCATTCCACCATATCTCCCACATGGCATCCCACCCCATGTCCCACATTACATGCCATGTCTCGCGTCGCATTCCATCATATGTCCCACAGGGCATCCCATCCTATGACCCACATGGCATTCCACCCTATGTCCCACATAAATCACATCCCATGTCCCAAATGACATCCCACCTCATGTCCCACGTGACATCCCATGCTTTGTCCTACATGACATTCCACCATATCTCCCACATGGCATTCCACCATACAGTGTCTCACATGGCATTCATATATCTCACATGGCATTCCACCATATGTCCCACATGGCATCCCACGCTATGGCCCACATGGATCCCATCCTACAGGTATGTCCCACATTAATACAACCATATGTACCACATGACATCCCTCCCTATGTCCCACATGACATCCCTCCCTGTGTCCTGCATCAGTGGCTTCCCACCTGATGTCCCACATGGCATCCCACCATATGTTCCACATGGTATCCCTCCCAATGTCCCAATGACATCCTGCTTTATGTCCCACATGGCATCACATCCTATGCCCCCATGGCCTCCTACCCTATGTCCCACATTGCTTCCTACCCTATGTCACACATTGCATCCTACCTTATGTCACACATGGCATCCCAACCTATGTCACACTCTGTGTTACTCGTGGCATCCCACTATGTCCCACATGGCATTCTACCCTCTTCCACGTGGCATCCCACCCCATGTCCCCCACTTGGCATCCCACCTTATGTCTCACATGACGTCCCATAGACTCCATAAGAAGTCTCATCCTAGCTATCACAGTCCCTGATAGAGCATACTATGTATGAAAGTGTCAGTTCATATAATAACTTGTATGCAAATGAGGTGTTGAATAAGAAAAAAGGTGGAGTCAAATAATTATGCCTGATATAGCCCTTGGTGTATACAACATGGTAAATATTATATCATATGTCCCTCATGGCCCCCATCCATGTCCCACATGGTATCCCTCCCTATGTCCATATGCAATCACATCCTGTCACACTCCCTGACTAATTATACTAAATGAAAACAAGTCTGGTCAGGTCAAATGCTGTAGCAACTTTATGCAAATGACCACAATAATAAAGGGAGAGTTTAATAATCATGCCTGATACAACTGTTGGTGGCCAAGTATTTTGAAGAATTTGAAGGATTTTAAATCTCAAGTGCTACAAGAGAGACTTGAGGATCTCTGAAGAATATTGGAAAATTATATCATTTTACAGTTATCTTCTAAGAAAATATCAAATGTTTTGTAGACTTTTTAAGGAAACTAGTCTTCAATCCTGTCTTAAGTATCTCTGAAAAACTTTAACAGTTAAAAAAAAAATTCTAACCTTCCTTAATTTTCTGATAGTATCTTAAAACTAAAGTAAATTTTTTCTTTAGCTTAGGGTATTCCATTATGGAATAAAGAGATTTTGAAGTTACAAAGTCAGAAATATAAAAACGAGCAAAAGTTCGCCCAATAGCCTTATACGGATGTTCTACAAACTGGCAAATTGACCTCGCATGCTTTATTCAAGTTATTTCCAAACGTTCCACAAGATTCATTTGATAGTTGTACAGTCAAGTTTTTTAATGATGCGGAATTTTGATTAACAAATGCTATTTTTGCTTAATTTATCATTTTCGAATCCCGATATGTTTATCATGTGAAATCATAATTGAATTTTTTTCTTCCCAAAGACTTAAATTTTTTAAGACGGCCTTAGTAGCTTTTAAACACTCATTATCATTATTATATTACGGTATTACGAGGCACGATAATCTGCAATATGAAAGGAAAGGATTGGTAGGAGCTGGCTATATTTTCAATTATACGGTTTTACCATTAGCTCGAACTGAGATATATTTTTCTGTGAAATAAAACAATGGATTATCGCCAAAAATATAATCCTTTTTACATTGGTGTATGTATTTTCTTTACTTCTTTGGAGGACGGTGGTTTTGGAAACTGTTAACACTGTTTGGTCTGTCAGTTTCGCTGGATGGGCGTTGGACCTATGTGTTCATCCTATACCCATATTAACCCATATTTCCCATGATTATCCCAAGTGGGTCCCACATATGGTGGAGGCTAGAATATATTAATACAAAAATGCATACAGGAAAGCCATCATAATCTTAAAGAAGTGCGATTTGCAAACATACACCCCTGCCCTAACATTTATATCCGGTGCATCTTAGATACTTAGATTCACTTTTTTAATCCACAACATATAGACTTGTAGGCCTAAATGGTTACATTTCTATCAACAGCGGGATTTAACTATACGTTCACCATCTATATCGCCCATGGAAATTTGATGTAAAGATGGAGGCTGCTGCCAACTTCAGTTGTCAGCGAACCAATTCAGACACAGATATATCAAAGTGCTTGTGTTGTCAGGCAGATGGTGGAACAGGGTTAAGGGTTGTACAGATAGAAAGTAAAATTCAAATTTAAGAAGTAACTGCTCTTCGGAAAAGGTATGAGGACAGCATAAATCATGATTTGGTAGAACGTTTGGAACATATCACTGACTGGCAACAGGATTTTTCATGGCACAAAACTTGTTACTCTTCCTTTACATCTGCAATATGGAATCTGGAAAGTTGTCTGATATAAGAAATATTACAGCATTCAGCGCATCTCAGAAGATCATGGAAGAGGCTAAGGGTGATTCAATTATGTCAATCCGTCTTTCAGATATAAGCCGCTGAGGGTAAATATCATTTAAAGTGTTATTATGAATTTACCCGGCGAAACAAGTAGAGGAAAACAAAAGGCAGCTCGGATGATAGGTCTTTCAACGAGTTTGCACGTGAATAAGCAACTGCTTTGAAACGGGGAGATGTTTTTGACATGAATGAAGGTATTTGGCTGTTACTGAAATATTCAATGACACACCACGGCAGAACTTTCGAAGAGCTAGCTTTACTGAAGAGTTAAGCAAGGCATTAAGAGATACAGCGGACTTTGTAAGACCTTTAGCAGTCCGGTAGCATGCCTATCAATGGGAACATAAATGTTCCTATTAATGGGAACATTTTGCTACATAGAAGCCGCCATTTTGTGATATTTCCCATCATCTTTTGCTATCCTAACGTCTGAACGTTAAAGCCTTATGCAATGTTACATTTTTCAAATTTGAAATACGTCTGGGAAAAATATTTTTTCTAGGAAAACTTAAAACTTATGAAAATACCTTCATTACTGTCGTGGCTACAACTTTTCCACTCCCATTTGATATGCTCATCACGCCATTTTTAAAAGATTAAATAAAATAGACAATAGAGCTAGGCTTTTAGGCGCGAAACGGCCATTTTGAAAATTCAAATGTTTTTCAACACAATGATTTTTAATATTTCAAGTACATAAATTAGAAACTATGACATTTTATTGCAACATCTGAACAATATGGTTGCATGACTTCAATATCCTCGTGTCTTATAAATGTTCCTATTAATAGGCATGCTTCCGGACTGTTAAGATTCCCGCAAACCTCTTCTCATATTTCAAACAACGCATGGCAAAAAACAAACGCACTTGCACGAATAACAGGTTCCTATGACCAGCATTGTGATTCATTATGAAAAAATCCAACCAAGCCCTGATAATGACTTTATCAAATTACTTGTTCATGTGGCATTGAAAATTAGGCAAGACATGAAAGAGTCCTCAGGCCATCAGTCTTGGAGAAGTTTTGATGAAGCAAGCATACAAGCTGTCATTTCAGAAAGTCTATCCTTGATGCTCAGGTTGCTGTTTGAAGGGGAAAAGAGAAGAGGTTGCTAATGAAAACACAAATAGGAAAGGTAGAAATCGAATCTGCGGTATTGTACAAGATTTAGGGCATGATGTTTCCGGGGGTCAAGAAAATGACTCCAAAACACATCGGTCTAGGTGTTACCGTTAACCAAGCAACACGATCAAAGCAGCTGGTTGATTTGCTGTTTGAATGTGGCCATTCAATTTCATACAACGCGGTCCGTCGAATAGACTCAAGTATTGCGGAAAACATTCTCAAAGACTACAAACAATATAATAACGTTTTTATTCCAAGAGGAATAAAGAAAGACAAGTTCGCATTCTTTTCCATAGATAATATTAATATTTTAGAAGAGACCCTCGATGGGCAAAATACTTTCCATGTCACCCAGATGGCAATTTGGCAGAGAGGACCAGCCAAAGAAAGTGCTGAAAGTCTGTCGTCGATTAGAAAAAGAAAGACCATCAGTGACCTAGACCTGGAGGAGCTATAGTCTGTTTTGTTAATTTACATGCCGAAATCCAAACCGAAACCAACATTTCCTGTCGGTACTACACCTGATAAAGTGATCCCAAATGAAGAGATTTGTACAAAACGAGAAACACGAAAAGAGTTATACCAAACTGGTATTCCACCGGGCACTAGATGCAGACAGCACCCCGTTAACAACCGCAGGACTTTTGCTGATCATCAATCAACCAGCGCATGAATATGACACCTTGAATACAGTGGTATCACGATGTCTTGATATTTCAAAAAGTATCAATCAGAAATATACAGTAATCACCGTAGATCAAGCACTTTACTGTAAACTGAAAGAGATTCCCTGACTGAAGAAGGAAGCATACAGTTCAGTGATCATCAGGATGGGTGGCCTGCACATACTGATGAACTTCCTGCAATGCATCGGCACTCACATGGAGTCAAGTGGATTGGAAGATGTCTTACTGTCTAGTAGAGTCTGGTGTAAACAAACAGAATGCTACTTCGTCTCGTCTGTCTGGAAAGTTATATAATCGAGGTGTCCGTGCACATAAGCTGATATATGAAGCTCTTTGGCGGGTGTATTCCTCTGATGGATTTCAATGGTAGGCGCAGGAAGGACGATATGACGAATAAGTGAAGCATGAAATCTCTACACTGAAAAACGAAGTTTTGAGTGCATTTTCAACAAAAGACAGAGATGAAGTGATTAGCGCGGTGACGCAACTTATATCAAAGCTGGAGCCGTTAGGAATTGATGCCGCATACGATGCGCAAAATACAAGTAACCCAACCTTTACATATTGGCGAGGTTATATGAAGATGGTGCACATTCTTCTAGATTTCATACGAGTTGAAAGAGAGGGTGACTGGAATCTGCATTTACAGTCGTTTGCTAAGATGCTGCCTTATTTCTTCATCTATGACCATACGAACTACTCTCGTTGGGGTCCAGTCTACCTAGCAGACATGTCATTGCTATGTGATTCAGCACCAGAAGTCTTAAATATAATTTCAAGATGTAAATTTTGTGGTGAAGCGAAGTAGTGATGTATTCAAGAAGAAAATAAAACAAAGATTTTTAAGGCAGACAGAAACCTATTTCAAGGGTTTCTTGTAGCAGCACAGGCGGGAAGAAACGTAGACATAAAATCAGCACTGCAGCATGAACTAGGTTGCGTTCCTCTGTCTTTGGGAGACGTAGCAGGAAACCTTCGGAGTACGCCAAAATCAGTTCTTGCTGATATTCTAGAAGACAGAATAGCAGCGTGTAATCAAGTAGTTGAGCAAACCGCAGAGAAGACCTGCTACTTGATATGGACCAGCGCTGATACAAAGCCAACAGATACAAGTAATTTGGGTGAATTGGCGGATATATTTTTGTTATAATTTTCTCAGCAAATGTTTATCAGCGATGAGAGTAGATATGTGTTTTGATCGCTATCAAGAGCTCTCAATCAAAAATGCTACTCGCCAGAAGAGAGGAGGATGTTCAAGACGACCCATTCGTATAAATGTTGATAGCAGAAGTACACCTTTGCCCCACGTGTGGAAATCATTCATAAATCTGCAATCAAATAAGACAAACCTTGCACAATTTTTAAGTGATCAGCTCATAAAGCAATTCTCCAACATTCCATCAGGCAAAGAATTGATAATTGCTGCAGGATTCTTTGAAGCATGAAAAGCAGATTAATTCCGACATTGAGTTTATTGCAGGCAAACCACGAGAAGGCAGACACAAAGCTTCTTCTTTATTGTCATGATGCATTCATCAAATGTTATCAGAGAACCTTTATTCAGTGTGATGATACCGATGTCCTAGTACCCTATGTACAATTCATGAGCATGCTCACAAAGGAGGTTTGGTTTAAGATAAAGAAGAAGCTCATTTTATTTCATTACATACCAATCAGTACAACCATGAGGCAGAATATTGTTGGTTTCCATGCTTTGATTGGTTGCGATGATACTTCCAGTTTCTCGGGCCACGGGAAAAGGTAGGCATGGTCAAGTTCCAAAAAATCTTAGAACTTTTTAATGGCATTGGATACGAGAACCTTGATGATAACGAACTACGGAATGTGGAGAAGCTTTATGCCACATGTATGGTTCCAGAAGTATTAGCAGTATTGATAATGCAAGATGGAAGCTTCTCATGAAAGTATGAAAGTCATAAATCAAGAAAATGTGCCACCTACACAAGATGCACTAAGATGTTATCTAAACCGTGTCCACCTTCAAGCGTCCATATGGTTGCAAGCTATCAAGCCAAAACTGTACCGATCCAGTTGCCTCTGGTGGATGGAAAAGGAAGAATCGCAAAATCAACTGGTTTCTGTCCTAATGACGAAAGAACCCATACCTGATAACTGCATCCAGTTGATTGTGTGTGGTGCAAAACAAAGTGTTACAGTGCAAATTGCAAGTGTTGCAAGATGAATCTAAATTGTACCGGTGCATGTGGATGCAATGCAGAGGACTGCAAGAATGCAGCAGCTCAGGGATTAATCTACATCACAAGGTAAGATTTTTTTTTTAATTCTTTTAAATATGGGGAGGCAGGTAGCCCAATCAACTGAGATGCCGGAGGTCCAAAGTTCTAGTCCAACTGCGATTCAAGCATCAATTTTTCCACATATATGCAGAGGGATATACGCTGACTTCAAGCGCAGAAGTTTTCTTCTGCATTACACCTTCTCCCCCACACGACCTTTGTAGAAACTGGCCAAAGGTTGGGTGGTGCTCATCGTCCTTCGGAGGGGACGTAAAGCCGTCGGTTCCGATGGTAGCAGTTTCACTCCCTGCCTGTTTCTCTGAACACATCTCGAAAAGAGCAGAGTGCTAACCCGGTGATCATCCACTTTCCATCCAGGCAAATTCCTTGGGTCCACACTGAAAACAAGTCATTGTGACTTACATTTACGTATGCTTTCCCTGGCATATGCCCAAAAAAATGAATTAATTGCCATATACGTGACATATCATTGAATCACAATTGAAAATATTCTACTAATTGTTAAATCCTGTATTGACTTAACGTGATTTCACTATGGCAATTAATTGTTCTAAATGTACAATATTACATAACAGCTGTGCATGTAGTGCGTAGCACATCAAGATATATTGATATTCTGATGCTTCTGCTTTATTTCTTACAATCATTAAATAAGATCGAATGAAAAGCAGCTTTTGTACACATTTTGCATTGATCTTTCTACAAGGAAATGACTACATTGAGATGCATCTGACCCTACTCACTAATATCCTGCTAAATGTTGCAAAACAAGTGCTTCCTACACACTTGATGAAGACATCGGTACATCTGTTATGCACAACGCCAACAAATAGACAATATGAAAACTGTTTTTGCTTTATCTTTTTATTATATAAAGTAATTAAAACAATGGGATACCTCTTTCTAGCGGGAGTTATCCCAAGCACCAAATGGAAAAATAATAATACTGGAAAGTCAGTAAAGGATGATGATTGCACCAAGAAATATGGATAAGGAAAATATAGGGAAAACACATCATTTTTGTCATTGGTGTTTTTATCGGAATGATAATGACGTGGGCCTATTAGGCAACATTTTACTCATTTTTTTTTATTTCTGACTTAGTAAAATCAAACTTTCCCTATTCTATAAAGAAATACCCCAAGCTTAAATAATTCCACAACAGTTTTATGATAGTATTGCAAAGTTCTTATGAAAACGTCAACACAATATGATTTGATTTCGATAGTAAGTTTAGCAATTAATGGAAACACAAATTTTTAAACATTTTAGGGAAAATGGTAAGAAATCACTATTTCTACCCCAAAATGGAGTAAACAAACTGAAAAATGCACTTAAAAGTATATATCAATGAATAGGAAATTTAATTCTCTTCCATATGAATATAAAACGAATCTTGTGCAACGTTCGGAAATAACTCGAGTAAAGCATGCGAGGTCAATTTTTTAGTTTGTGGAAAACCAGTATAGGCTTATTAGGCGAAAATTTGCTCATTTTATATTTCTGGCTTAGTAACTTAAAAATTTCTCCATTCTCTAATGGAATAATCCAAGCTCAAAAAAAATTCACCATAACTTTATGATAGTATAACAAGTTTTAAGGAAAAAAAAACATTACAATATGATTTGGTTATTTTAGCACTTAATAGAATTAAACATTTTTTAAAGTTCGGAGAAAAATGGTAACAAATCACTATTTTACCTAAAAATGTACTAAAAACTTTAGAAATACACTCCAATTGAGGTATCAATGAATAGTAAATTTAATTATCTTTCATATGACATGCCAGATACTAATGCCAATATAACTATTTTTGGAACATTCCCTTTTAATGAAATGGTTGTCTCGCTTGACCTCAATTGACTTAAGTGACGTCATAAATCCACATATAGGGGGTTACAGCGAGAACATCCACCCTCGCGATATGCCCGGGACTCATACGGACGTTCTAGCATGGATATCATATTGTAATAAAAAATGCCATCAAAGGTCCAGAAATGATTTTCAACCGCCCCACTATTAAGTGAATTACTAGTGTAGGAAAAAGAAGAGTATGCATAGATGCACTGTTTATATGTTTATATGCATTACACATTTTCATACACTTTAATTTAATACACAAAACTATGTACACATCTACACTATCAAGTTGCATAACAGGTAATGTTAGCAGTATGAAAGATCACATTTGGATGAACATGCATATAGTCTGAGAATATGTTCGTATGATGTGATGAATAGACCATGTCTATTTAAAAAAATTTATATCACTCATCTCTCATGTCTTTATACAGGAAAGCTCATTCATCTGAAAGCATCATGATTAAGGTGAGGCCTTGTTAAAATAAAGTATATAATAGCAAACCTAAAATCAAACCTCAGGAAAAGATTGGCAAAAAGACAAATACAGTAAAGTAATAAATCATACATCAAAATGTATGATAAAATATGAGACATCTAAAGAAGTTGTCCACTTTCCAAGTTTTGATGATAGTACCAAGGAGCTTCTACACTCCTTGATAGTACTATGTGAGTATAGTAACTCATTTCAATCTTATTTCCTCAGGAAGCTTGAGGTTAATGTACTTTCAGTGGTGGAACACTGACAAATAGGCCTATACTTTGATATGGAATAAAAACAAAAGTGTGAACTTGACAAATACATTAGCAGGTAGTATTTGCAGTCATTCAAACGATCAATGTTCCATTGTCTGATATAGTTCCTTCAAAACCATTCCCGTCATGTAGCCTAGCATGAATTATAATCTTTTTAAAAAGCGCAACAATTCTTGGCATTTATTTCTACAGTTTATAGCCATCTTATACGATCTTATATCATTAAAAATATTATAAAAAGAACCCTTATTCCGTGGCCTTTGCTTAGTTCAGAAAACACCCACAAGGTCCACCCTACCAAAAAGGATATATAAATCTCCGAGAAAAATTCCAGATCAAATCCACATCTACAATCTTGGACAAAACTAATGGAACACTTTAGCTTTTTGGGAACTACATATGTTATAGTATTATGTTTCTTTATTATTTTTCCGGGATTGAATTGTAACCCCTACTCTCCACGCCCCCCCCCCCCCCATCCTCCTTTCCTCCCATTTAATATTGAATTTATCTATTTCTTAACGTAATTTCCAAAAACAGTACCAACGGCCAACATTGAATGGGGGAAGGAAGGACAATTAATATAGTGAGGTAGCGGACGGGGACACTGGCGGCGTCAATGAAATGATATAAATGTCCTTAAAATTCTAAAATATCCATTACAATTGGAAGAGTACAGTGCGAAGAAGCAACAGAAAAATTTTCCAGCCTTTCTGATTTCTAAATGTGGAATAATTTACAATAGAAAAGTAGCTTCATGAAAAACATCACATATTTTTACCAAATGTTTCAACGAGTTTTGTCCAAGATTGTCTAAAAAAATCCTATAATATTCTTTGAAGAAAATTTTGTAAAGAGCAAAATACAAATCAGAAAGTTATACCCAAAACTGTCAATTGGTTCATTTCGCGTCAAACTGGTTAGGCAGTGTTAATTAAAAACGGAAGTGGTGGGGATTGGGTGGGGGTTGGAGGGCGGGGGGGAATTGAAAAAATACATTGTAATAAGATAAGGGAACAGGAAGCGTCTTGAAAAATATGACAATGTCCGACAAATTACATCAAGCTACTAAAGTTGTTAAAAGAGGCTTGAAACGACCTACAAAAAAGACAGCATTGTTGATTTATAAATGTTCAATCAGTGAGGTTAGTTTGGTTGGGGCCCTGCACTGCGGTGGGTTGGGGCCCTTGCGCGAGCGGAGCGAGCGTTTAGCCTGATCGCAGAACGAGCAGTCCGTGTGGTGGAGGCCATGGGCCGGTAGGGTTCAGAGGGAAGCCCATGGTGGGATTTGTAGCATTTGTGATTTCTAATGTGGAAAAATATATAATAGAAAAGTAGCTTCAAGAAGAGCATTGCATTTCATGCCAAAAATCTGTCATTTCCGCTTCGACTCTTCAAATTCGTCAATTTCGCGTAAAATTGGTCAGAGAGTGTTAAGAGGGGAGGGGGAGGGGGTAATTGGTAAATACATTGAAGTAGGATAGGGATCATTTTTATATATTATCTTAATATGAAAGAGCTCCACAGTCTACCCTAAAAGTCAGGGGAAATAGTATTACAGATTCAAACTTTAGAAAAACAACGGTACACCGTTCAGCATGCATCTTTTTACTAATATCGGTGTATTACGCAATCGGTAAAAAGGAATTGTATGATGATATTGGAAGTTGAGAAAGAAATTAAGAGGTAAATTGATTAAACGACTTTACTCGTGTTGATTGGTATAAAGATTTTACATAAATCGCAGCTCTACCATTCTTTCTCCTATTTCATTTCAAAAATGAATGGCATTTTTTCAATCCCATGTTGCAAGCGTCCGGTGGGGTAGCGGAAAATAGGATGGATTTCAAATCATTGGAACATGGGTTCGAATCCTGTCGATTACATGAAGGTCGACATTCCTTTTTATTTCCTCAATTTGTATTTATTAAATAACTTTTATACCTTTGCTTAGATTAACAATATCATTTATCTTTCTTCATTCAATCCCCAAGAAGCGCACGAATGCTCAGGTATTTGCAACCTTCAAAAACGCATAAAAATAGTTTCCATTGACCTATTTATCTATTCCAATACCGAAGTCTATTTTCATTAATCATATATCTTATTGTCTTTGAAATTTATATCGCTATTTTTTCTCTACTCTAGACACTCAAAACACATCTGCTATTAGGCTATCGAGAAATAATGCAACTTATCTAAGCGAAAATTTTCATTCTTTACTCAGACAATCTTGGACAAAACTGTTGGAACACTTCAGCTTTTTGAGAACTACATAGGTCATAGTGTTATGTTTCTTTAATATCTTTTTCGAAAATTGTAACACCCAACCACCTCCCTCCCCTCCCCCTCCCCTTCCAATGTTAAATTTATCTATTTCTTAACGTCATTTCCAGGAAAAAGAGTAACAACGGCCAACATTAAATGGGGAGGGGGAAGGGAGGACAATTAATATAGTGAGGTAGGGGACGGGGACACCGGCGGCGTCAAAAAAATGATAAAAATGTCCTTAAAATGATAAAATATTCATTACAATTGGAAGAGTACAGATTGAAGAAGCAACAGAAAAAATTTCCAGCATTTTTGATTTCTAAATGTGGAATAAGTTACAATAGAAAAGTAGCTTCATGAAAAACATCACTTAGTTTTACCAAGTGTTTCAACGAGTTTAGTCCAAGATTGTAGATTTGATATAAATAACATGCATAATCAGATACAGACATGCAATTTAATTGTATATAAAACGAACATTCAATTAATTTGATATCTACCTTGATGTGGTCATATGTAATTAAGTATTACTCAGTGATGCTTTCTTTCATTTTGGATGGCCTAACTTCAGTGGGTTTTCTGGTTCAAATTAGTAGGCAGGTAGGTAGGCCTACCGGCCTACTGGCTGAAAAAAAACAAAAAAACATACCGTATAGGCCATATTTGCAGTTTTTTTCTATATATTTTTTTTTTACTGATTCTGGTCCTACTCGGATTAGGGGCTTATATCTTTCAAATTTGAATAAAGTTTTGATTTAGACCTAATAATTAGAATACAATCGCCCTAAGAGTTTTCACAGCAATTAATTGCTGATTAATCGGATCCGTACTTTCTGCGTGAACGCTAACACTGGTCTTGGTCAAAAACTCAAAGTTCAAATTTTGTTTACGTGCGAAAAAAACAAAATTTCAGTAAAAATCACAACCAACTGTGTAGATTACTTCCCACTACAATTTTGTGTAGAAATTGTTGACTAAATTCAAGCGTTTTGTACGAAATAAATGATGATATAGGTCAGAATAATCCATTTTACATTGATTTATCGATAATCAATCGAACACAATATGCGTGGTTTGCGTACGCACAGTTTCCCGCACTGTGCCTACCAATTTACAAGCACTTGTAAATTTCCCGGATGGTAAACAACTTTTGGAATAGGTCTTTGCCTTATTTAAGTAATGATAGCCCTAGGCTACTTCAAGCGAACGGTAAATTAACACGTAACTGTTCACAATTTCAAGCATTTCGTGGTAAATGAACTGGTAACAATTATGACTACACTTATTTTTCTTACCGTTAAAACATTGCGGTGATTCATTGTAACTTTTAACTCCCATTCTCCTGTTTCATCAACAAAATAAGTCTAAGCTCGCTTTGAGTGGTACCTACAAAATTCAGTTAATTGCGGCTTAAACAGAAATGACGTCACCACCAACCTATAGGAATTTAGTATTAATTTGAAGTTTTAAGGATCAGAATTTGACTAGGGAACGGATCAGATATTTGCAAGGCATTTTCCATTTGAACAGTAACGGTTCAAATTCGACCAGGACGACTGTTCGGAAAAAACCGTTTCGGTTCAAATAAAAATGAACCGGGAAACTAATCCAATATTTGACCCGGTTTTTTTAAGAGTGATAGGATATAACGATAAACAGTTAAACTAATAGGTACACTGTGAACTACGAGCTACGGATAAGGAAGTGATCAATATCGAATTAGGAACTAGGAAATAACGATATACAGATGAAAGAACTGGTACACGAGCAAGAAATAAGGAATTAATCAATATCGAATTAGGAACTAGGAACTGGCGAATTAGGAAACGGCGAATCAGGAAATAGGAACCATTTTCACACACCCGGGATATTTTTCAATGACAGGGTGTTGCGCAAATTTTTGCCCATTACGCCATTGCTGGTGTCAAAGTAAATTCCTCCCCCCACCCCCAGTAAATTTTGGCCCCCCGGCCCTTATTTCCTAGGAAATTTGGGCCCCTCAGACAATTAAACTGTAGCCATACAGTAAATTTGGTCCCCCTTATAATAAAAAGGTCCGCTAGGAAATTTGGGCCCCGGCCTTTTTTCTTAGGAAATTTGGGCCCCGGCCCTTTTTCTTAGGAAATTTGGAGACCACAACTTGCCCCCCTTTTGCAAGAAAAAGCCCTTCTTCTCCTTCCACACTAAATCTCACTGCTGTTTTGCGTAAAGCACGCCATTTTTTTCTTTAGTGTATTAGCTTATCAACTCTTATCACTTTTTAGCTTATCACTTCAGTGCACATTTTAATTGAAGAAACTGTACAGACACACCAGTGTTATTACCTAGTAAAATCAGTCCGGAGGGGACCGAATTCACTAGACATTCCTTAGGAAATAAGGTCTCGGGCCATACGGGGGGCAAAATTTACTATCACACCGGTCGTCTTGAACAGCACAATGAGCAACTATATAGTCCTCAACACTATCTCACGAAATTCCTAATTGTTTATGCAAATGAAGTAGAATTAGTGAACAATTTCTCAAGTTTGTTTACAGTACGGAGTCTGACCTCGTTTGACCTGAAATTTTCACAGCTTGGTGACGTCACATAATTTTGAATTCGGGTGCTCAATGGACACGAAATATTTCCTAAAATTAATCTATTCGCTAATGCACTAATCGTCCGCAAAAGATCACAATTATTTACTGTATATCACCAAAACACATATAACTGTACATACAAGTGGAAATAAGAACCCCGCAACACTCGTACATGTTGTGGAGTTAAATGAATTACGAAGCTAGGTTCCGCATTGCTGTCAGTGTTACGTTGGCGTTCGATCGCGGTAGAAATTTGGTCAAAATATAACTTTTCGTGGATGAACCTTAAGCAAACTCTCTGTAACAATGTAATATAATGTTAAAAACATATCCATTTGGTTTTCTTTCAATATCTGTCTTTAATACGATCCCTTACACATGTTTTCTCATGTACTTTTCGCGATAATGGCGGCCATGTTTTCTCTGGCAGAAAGGTCATCAAAAGGTCATATTTTTCGAGAAGAATATGAATATTCATTATGCCGCATGCGCACCACTTGATGATCGCTCTGAATCATGAATATTCATATCAGAGATGGTGTTTTAGAAACTTGGCAAAAGTTGTCAGTTCTTGCAATTTTAAGGGTTTTGCCCATGGTTAGCGCTAGGAATTGAAATTTATGGGTTTGAACAACTTATCCATGCTATGATTTTAATTTTGTGTCCTAATATTGGGGAATTGAATATCATGAGAGGGGGTGCATATTAGATCTGATCTTTAAACATTGGCATATCTTTAATTTTTTCTCCAATACTTTTCGTCTTCCCAGGATACTAGCAGCGATTTTAAAAGTAAATGGGGTGGGGAGGATGAACTGTCATATTGGACCCGTACCTGGTTTGTGGGAAGCAATTCCCAGCAGCCAGGCCCCAGACACTGAAGTAAATCAGGCCTTGCAAAAATATATTGGGAGAAAAGGACCTTCAGCTTCAAACTGATACATTGAAATTCCCCTTCAAAAACCCCCCCGTGTCAGTGGCTTAGCCAAGGAGAGTTGTTGGGTTATTTTCCCCAAATCCTTTAGGTTACATCACACTGCACACCGCCCATACAATATACTGCTTTACACAGGAGGGAGGTAGACGGGGAGTCATTTGAACAAAATGGGTGCCCAAAATCACTTCTTTTTGTGGAAAGCAGGTCAGGTGAGGGGTAAAAATACTTCTGGTTAATAACCGCACCAGAACAATCCTGCAAGGAGGAAGATAGAGGGACAGAGGTGCCTAGTTGTGGAAGGTCCTAGAGGAGCAGTGCTTATCCCTGGTTTCCATATGACCCAAGCAAACAACTCGCCCTGAAGACAACTCATTTTCAAGCCCAGACTGTTGATGAGGCCAGTGGGATAAAGAATCAGTTTAATCTATCCATGGCTTTTAGGGCAGGTACATATTTCTGGTTTCCATGGTGCCAGAGCTGATAGGAGTTTTACTCCCCCTGGATATGGATGCCAGTCAATCATGGCATAGCTCCCCTGCATCGCTGGTACTCATGCTACAGCTGAGTCAAATGAAGTTAAGTGTGTTGCGAAAGGGCAAAATGCAGGTAGTCCTGGCCAGGACTCAAAGCCAGGTCTTTGCGTCTCAAAAACAGTTTTCTACCACTAGACCACCACACCTCCTCACCACTTGATAACAACAAAAAGACAATATGGAAAGAAACGCATGCTTTGGAAACGATGTGTAGTATTTGTGAGGCACATTTATTCTTGGAGTTCTCTCTTTTTTTTTCTTTTCTTTTTGTATCTCCTTCCAACCAATTTTATACAACTTGAAATGATGGAACAATTAATGAGAAATGCATGTTAAACTTGAATATATTGAGCTGCATGAATACTTAAGTATGAGGTCACAGTATAATAGTATATACACTATACAATATTTTGGCAAAACACAAACTAAGAAAGCTCAAGTAAAAATATCTTCACTACTCTTAAAAGCACCGGCTGCATGAATACTTAAGTATGAGGTCCCAGTATAATAGTATATACACTATATAATTTTTGGCAAAACATAAACCAACATAAAATATCAGCTTTTGTTTAAAAGCACACGTAAAAATATCTTCACTACTCTTAAAAAGCACCAGCTGCATGAATACTAAAGTGTGAGGTCACAGCATAATGGTATATACACTATACAATATTTTGGCACAACATGAACCAACATAAAACATTATCTTTTGTTTAAAAGCTTAAGTAAAAATATCTTCACTACTCTTAAAAGCACCAGCTGCATGAATACTTAAGTGTGAGGTCACAGTATAATGGTATATACACTATACAATATTTTGGCACAACATGAACCAACATAAAACATTATCTTTTGTTTAAAAGCTTAAGTAAAAATTTCTTCACTACTCTAGAAAAGCACCTTTTATTGCAAAAATATTACTGGTAGTACAGTACACTTAACTCAAAACTTTTAAATAAATAACTTGTGAAGCTGAAAGAAACTCACACTTTAAATTTCAATATAAAACAAATATTAATGAAAGACCTGAAACTGAAAGAAATTATACAAAAACTCTGCTTGTTTCAGATAAAAACCTTCTGAAGAAATATATAACACTTAAAAGAGCTTCATGGAAGCTATCAAATATTAATAAACCATCAATACTTCACATATAAAAGCTCAGACTAAATCTTCATAACATGAATACATGCAATGAATAACTTAAGTATGCAATATTCTATACAAACAAGAAAAGCATGTATGTTTGATGCTTTCCTAAATAATATTTCTTTGCTATGTACAATTTAAGATAGCAGCATGCAAGGTATACTTTGAAAAACACAAAAAATACTCCTCACATCATTTAAGAAAAATCAGAATATGACTGTAAAGTTATTTTTTTTTATCTACACACCAACTTCATCAACAAGTAAGGAAATCTGTTGTGAAATTCATCAATCATGTCACCATTTGAAATCACACCCATACATGTACACTATGGACAGGTGACTAAAAAAGCACTCTTTATATTTTTAAATACAAATACTATAAATCAAGGTAATGCAGCATGCACAACTTTCAGAAAACCAATTGAATACTCTTGTATCACACCACTAACATTGTGAGTATGTACATTAAACATTTGATGAACAATAAGTGTAATTCCCATAAAATATACTATAATTACACCACACCTTTGAGTTTAGTAATACATACACCACCAGCAGTTTTGCTTTCTTTACAGTGCACAATGATACATGAAGGCAACAGTTTTGGCAAAACACTTGCATAAAAATACAGAAGATATGCATGAGCAAGGTAATGCACACATTTCAAAGTAACAGAATACAAATCACATGCAGGTCAAATATGAAAATATACATAAAGAAACTTTTTGAAATGCTTAAACAACTAAAAATAAATATACATAAGATTGATAAGAAAACATAACGTATGAAACAATGAAAGCTTGCTTGATAAATGCTTTTGTTAGAAAACAGCATACCCTGTTAATACACTCATAGAAAGACTGAGCAAGATAATAGCACCAACATAACTTAGTATGGAGATGGAAGCACCAGTTTGATCAAACACAAGTAGGCAAGTGATGTGGCAAAGTAAATGGAATGGAGAACGTGATTGCTTCATTGCATATAAATACATTTTCAGTAAGTAGAAATGTCCCTTGTGAGTGAAAGAATGTTATGACTGCAGGGAATGCTAGAAAAACAGTGCATGTCAAGAAAAAATAACGAATACAAGTAATGGAGATGTACTGTTTGTGAAATTACTTTTTAACTTTTGTTGAACAAATATCTCTTTTCCATTTGTCAATGGTCATGAAGGCAGTGGCATAGCTAGAGGTTGACAACACTCAACAATCAGAAAAAATGTCATATTTATAATAAGTAATACACCTATATTTACTCCTCAATTTGAAACCAAATCTACACCCTCGATTCTTACTTTCCAGCAAAATTAGGATTCTTGGCTTTCCCACAAAAAGTCCTAGCTACGACACTGCAAGAAGATGTATGGACAACATACCATTAATGCCAAATATATTTTGTACACAGAGTGAAATGTTTTATTTCACATACACAAAATGGTCTAGTCACAGCCAAAGAGCAGGTTATACAGTGTTCTATGGTTATATTTTATGAAGTAGATCTATGTGACCAATATAATAAAAGAGTATAACTTTTTACAAAGTGTTTGCCCATGCACCTTATAATCATACAAACCTGAGACTTGTATTTCAACATCCAACACACAAGTTCATAAATTGATAGTAATTTCATATGAAATTAAACATACTGGGTATATATAAACAAATGTAGCCGTAATTTTCTAAAAGGTATGTAAAATGCTAATTTTGGGTGTTTTTAAATTTAAAGCAAAAGTCAAAAGTCCATAAAAAAGTTAAACAGGTGGGGTCACAGAAGTGAATACACCCAAAATACAATTTGTGTTGGATGAAAGGCACTTTACATGTATCTGTCACGACTGAAGTTCAAATCCTGTGTAAAAAAAAAAAAAAAAAATATGGTTAATGAGGGCAAATATGCATAGATTGATATGAAACAATACATGTTATTGATAATTAGTGAAAGTGAATCTATTTGATGTAATGACATCAGTAATGATCTCACTTCAGTACCATACTATACGGTAATTCTCAAACAGCTTTGTATGTAGGTTGATTATGACCTCTGTAATTTTCAAGTGATTAAATGTAATTTGTTGATGAGGATGCTCATCCAATTTTTACAATATACTGATATATACAAATGTTCTTTTTAAACATTTTTTGAAGTCAAATTGTGAGGTAGTACTCAAATTACAAAGAGTCGCATTCATTAAACAATGACCACAATACATTTTTTTCTTACAATAGTTTTAGTAAAACACTTCCATTAATTATCAAACAACCTTCATCTAAAAGATCTTCAAAAGCAACCTTCATTTGGAACAATTTCAATCACTGACATGACATCATCAAAATCAGTCAACAACTGAGATGTTTCGTCTGCCTGCCAACTCTCATCTGAGGATGACAATTCACTCAAAGATTCATTATCATCACAACTTTCAGAGGAAAGGTCAGAACTGTTTTCAGACATATTGTCACTATCATATGATATGGCTGTGCCTAATACAGGCAAATTGTTGGGAATGACCTCATTTTGATAACCTCTTCAGACAAACATTGGTTTTCACAATTTTTGCACAGACATATAAGGGAGCAATTTTTCCCATTCTTTTTACATTTACACCAATTTTTGTTACATCCCGACCTACACTTACAACCCTCTTTTAGCAATCTCACATTTTCATTGATTTGTCTCAAATTTACTTCAGAGTCCCACACAATGCTTAACTGCCCATCAGTCATAGCCCAACCATAATCTAACAAATTTGGAACATTCACACAACTTGACAATGCCTGGGCCACATTTGCAAAACCCAACAACATCATAACCAATGTAGCTTCAAAGCATCGGCAGAGGGCATCCACTCGGATTCACTTGATATCCGGTGGAAGTGACCATCCCTTACAGTCTTTAAAAATGTCAAGTGGACTTCTTCTGGACTTTTGTCATTGTGGGACAATGAGTTAAATAACTCTCCTGGATCATCAAATTCAAAAGCACTTGTATGCTTTCGAAAGTACAAAGAACCTATTAAACGATAAAAGGCTAGTAACCCTTTACTGCATGAATCGTCTTGAAAATTGCCAAGTTTTCCATCAGTGTCCACACTAGTTATAAATCCACAGTCACGAAAAAGACATCTAAAAATGATTTCTTTGAATATCCCTAAAAAAAGAGGTGAAGTCACAACCACTTACAACATATAACACTTGCAGAAAGAGAGGTATTTGAGGTTTAAGATCACTTCCCAGTTTCTGTAATTCAAGATATGATGACACTTGCTGAACAAGTGTGTTCATATTAATAAAGAGATCATCACCTTTAGCTGCTCTCAATTGCACATAAATTTGTTTATGGGATAAAGAGGACATGAGAGGCAAACCAACATGAAATGTATCTCTGTCTGGGAGTAAATGACAACATGTTTACATGGGGTTTTGCTGGCATGATACCACACACGGGAATCTCCTTCTTCGTGATTGGATGACATATCACCCACTTGACTTATTTCTGGGAAATCATCCCCCACACACAATGCAGCATCCTGCAGATCCCCATCAAACCCACCAGCAACTATAAGAATATGTGGTTTCACATTTGCAGAAAGGGCTATGGAAAGAAATTCCATGGACAGAAAATTTACAAGAAGTCTTTTTGGCTTGAACCTGCAGAAATTTTGCCCAATTTGTATTGGTGGGACAAAGAACACTGCCTGAAATTTTTGTCAAGGAGGGCTCTTCCACAGCACCATCTCGTCTTGCCCTTTCAATGTCCTTTGGACACGCACCATGTCTACCTGGGTGATCAAACACAATGTGAACATCCACAGCTTTAAACTCATTCATTGATTTGATCACCCAACGTCTATATAGAAATAAAGCATAATCCCTGAAGGTCTTATGAATTCTCAAAGGTGGACAATTTATCATAAACATTCCTTCTAGGATGCAGCAAGAAGGCCCTCCAGCATAATAGGGAACCTTGGAGCAAAAGGATTCTGGGAAATGCTTATGAAATTCTGTTGAAGACTTAGCTTTAGATGACTTGATAGGAAGTTTATCAGGGTTGCAAATTGCCCTTGGCAGGGAAACAAACTGAAATAAAGAATCCACAGGCATATTACTTGCTTTTGATAAAGCAACTTGTCGGCGTAATGACATTATTTGCAACTTGTGGTCTTTTATTTCCAGCTTTTGTTTATGGACTGTCTTACGTTTGACTGAAAATGTTTTTAGATTCCGTCTAGACCGTTTAGGCAATTTGGCCCCAGGAGATTTGAGAATAATACAATTAATGTAAGACACTAAGTCTTCTTCTCCCTTCTGGTAGAAAGACATCATGTCCTTTGACACAATGTCTGAGGCAGTCACACCTGTAAACAAATGGGTTAATATACATGATGGATTATCAGAATCAAAACATCACATTCATCACAAAGTTTCTGCACATATTGCAGTACATTCTTGTCTTTAGATGCAAAAGTTGCTTGAGAGTCACAAGTTGTATTGCTTAAAATTTGAATTTCTGAAGACAAGTTCTTCAAAACCTTGGCATGAAAAGTAAGATAATGTAACAGACGAGACATGCTTCCCATACCTGTTGTTGTCATTGCCATTTTCACTTCCTTGTTAATAGCCATCTCATGTGCTTCATCTAAAGCAACAGAGCACCCAGCTTGGCCAGTTAAACTAACAGTAAACCCACCATTGTGAAAATGTTGTACAACATCTTTTGGAAACTGTTTTAGAGAGGCCATGTGGAAAGGAACAAGTTTCAAATAAATATGGCGATCAAGGGCATGAAACATTGGGGCCACCATTCTTATTGAAGCATTTCGTAGATCAAATTGACGAAATCTGATGGCAGTGAACAAACTGACATAGTGGAACATGTCTCGATGAATAAACTGATGCCAAAATAGTGATGTTGCATCAGTATTTCCAATGTTCTCAAAGAAGGGCAGAAATTCAAATGAATGAACCTTCTTTGCAAGAGAAAGAAGATTTTGTGAAAAATGGAAAGTTTTGCTACCATGTTCAGAGAGTATTTGTTTGATAGCCTGGTGTAATTTTGTAAAACTCATGTTTCGCACCATCACCAAGTTTGCCTTCAATGAAAAAAGCAATTTGATGTCTGTAAAATGCTTCCCAAGCCTGCAGTAAAAAAATATGGGTTTTTCTAAAACTTGATGCACTAGAAACTGCTGTTAAAGTAGCCCCTTTGTGATATAGTGACAATAGATGTTTTAAACCAGCATCAAGGTAAATTTTCATAATTGGGGCTTGAAGGTTTTTTAACAAATGCCATTCTCCCAAATATGGCAGAAGCCAATCCAAATCTTGGCCATATACCCTCTTAGCATCTAACATATATTCATACGTTTTGCATCCCCAGCAACAACAAGATGATTTATCAAATTTCCAACAGAATGCTTTTCATAGAGAATGTCAAGAGAGTGGTGTATGGTTTCAGCATTGTCAGCCGGTTCACCAAGTATGCATGTGTAATGCACAGCTGACTGTTCTGGAGAGGAAGGTGATATCTCTGACAATGCTGTTTTCAGATCTGGAAGGGAAAAATTGAAGTTTTCATGCTTGCATACTTGTTTGGCTGTCATATACAGAAAAACTTTGTTTGCCAAATCAAGCAATGACGTCTTCTCCTCCTCTGAAAGAGAAAATGATTCAGGAGTTAAGGAGTCAAAACAATGTCGTTGTGTTGATACAGGCTGGTTGACTCTTGATGTAGATGCAAGGTGGTACTTTGTTAATACAGCACTGTCAATACTCCTAGCACCAGCAGAGGTAGTAATTTCTGTTAGTGGAACGTACCAGACCAACATTTTGTTGAAACAGGAGAGGTTCCACAGCTTGTATGGAGGTTCCATGAAACCCCTACTTTCCTGGTCACATTTGACAGCAGCATAACTGCTACGCCGATCGATGTTGTCAATAGATGCAACAGTGAAGCTATTAGAAAGAATAACAGGTTTGTTTTTAATTTCTTGTAAGGCTACATGAGTTTGGTAGCGTTGAAGGGTTGGCTTGCTGACAGTCACACCAAAGGCTGACAAATATTGGAAGCAAGACGATGATGATGATGAAAACCTGTCCACAACATCTGATATGGCTATGTGCAATGGTGTAATTGCCTGATCATTTGCTGCATAAATGAGTGCCATACAAATGTACAAACGTTTCAAAGTTTTCCTGTGGTGCACGTGAGAAGAAGAGTGCAACTGCAAGAGGAAGTGTTTGGACCAATCCAAATCACCCTTTACCAACATTTCAGAATTTTCTGCATCACTCAATGTGCTCTGCAGAACAAAATTCCACAAGAAAGGTGGTAATTTTGTTATTTCATCATAAACTTTAATTTGATCAATAGCACTTTTTTTGTAGTCTGACTTTTGAAGTGCAGAAGCATATGGCAAAATTGTCCCATTCAAATCTTTTGCAACAATTTTACAATCAAACCTTGGTCGGTTAGCACGTAGTTTACTTTTAAGAGTATTGATTTCCTCTTGCAGTTGCCACTTTTCCCTGTCAGCATAAAACAGGGTGGTATGAAAGCATGTTTGTACATCACACCCAAAGCGTCTAATCAGGGTACCTAATCTGCGGCTATTGTTAATGTAGGAAATTATCAAACATTCCCCAATTGCAGTTTTTACCAAAGACAATAACTGAGGTTGGGTTTTCTTTTGGGGTACAACTTGGTGAGTAGAACCCTGGGTTGAGGAAATGGCATTGTCAAATGAAGAAGAATAAAAGTGATATAATGATTGAAGCAATACAGCTTTATCATCATGAAGGTCTTTAACAAGAGAAATAATAGTCTGAGCAAAAGCAAAATCTTCTACATCATCACATGAGGTGAGTTGAGCTGTATGAAAAGGAGTAATTACAGAAGACAAGTGATCTTTTGAGGACCTTATGCTTGCTTCATATCCTCCCTTGTTACCGTACCTTGATACAGACTGATAGCAAGTATTACATAAAAGGTTATTTTCATTTATTTCCAAATCAGTCTGCTCAAGATGGTTCTTCACAAAATCATTTAAGACAGCCAAGTCTGTAAAAGTCCTTGTCTTGGTTTTGTGCGTGAAGAACACAAGCTACATGTACAAACTTTGGAAGTCCTTTGGTTAGCCAATTTGCAATAGTGTGTGTGGCAGAGATATATACCTGATGGACTGCTACACAATTCAATTGCAGTTCCTTTACCAAGATTAAATAATTCTTGTAAATTTGATCTCTCCAATAATTTTGAGGTTTGGTGAATCTTTTCATCACTTTTACAATTTGGGATTTGACAGGAGTCTGTAAGTTTTCTTTTGGTGGTTGTAACCCTGTCCTGACTTACTTTTAATTTGCAGGCATAACAAATACAGTCATTCTCAGCAATGTTGTTTTGCTTCAATAAAATAAGTGTTGAAGCATTTTTGGGGGTAGCTTGTGCAATGTACCAATACCTTGGCTTATGCTCACCACAAAATGCACAGGGACCACTTTCTCTGCCTTCATGAAGAATTTGACAAAATGTTCTTTTTGGTGGCATAATGGTAAAATATTGGGTCAAAAATTAAAATTATTCACATGAAAAATCGATGGAAAAAACAATGCTGCAAAAAAAAACCTGCATTAACAATACTATATATCTGAAAATTTGAAACAGGACAAAATAGTTCAATGCAGTAAATGGCAATGACAAATGGGGAGGTGCATATGGTATAGATGTAGAGACTCAGCTTCAAGATGGTAAGGGCCATAGTTTGAGTCCGGCCAGGACTATTTGCATTTGTGTCCTCGAGCAAGACCATTAACTTTGTTTGCTTCAGTTAACTTGGCTGTAGAATAAATACCACCAATGCTGGAAAGCTAACCTGCAATAGACTTGCGGCCTAAATTGGGAATAAAATTTCTATCCGATCAATGTTACATAAACCATATTTATAAGAACGGCCCTATGCCATGAATAGCTTGAATGAATTCAGCTCAGCTGCCTTTACTGCAGTAGTAAATGGCAATAAGGCAAAATCATCAAAGATAAAATTGAAAATGATAACCCATGCTGCAAAACAAAAAGGACTGAATATTTTCACCCAAAATACTTAAATGTAGTAAATGCGATTATGGCAAAGGAAACATCAACAACAAAGGCAAAAGGTGATACAGCGTCGTCCTCCCAAAACGAACACGGGAGAAGGTACAGCCAGGCTTGGCCTAACGTAGATAATGAAATTTAACAGTATTTTTAATGATGAAATCTCATCATGTTTACTTTTAGTATTAAGAGATTTTACTCTAGGCTACGGATTTAAAAGGCCAGAGCCTAGACTATATTATATCAAAACTGAGTAAAAAGGCTAGACTTGACTTAAGCCATGGTGTTGTGTGACTGACCAGTCAAAATGTTTTGAATGTAAAGTACTAGACCCAATTTGTATTGAGTAAACGTTAGGCTAAACAAAACAAACAGACAGTTATAATAGTACAGTAACCATTGCTAGGCTACACTCATATGTGGCCTATGACTAAATTTAACACAGGCCTACAACTTACAATTACATTTTAAGTTAAGACACAAGAAAAAAGTAGGCCTAATGTTATCGTGTCCCCACTTAAGTACATACAAGCCTAACAATAGGACACCCCGGAAGCTTAACTGAAGCCAAAAATTATCGATCTATTTTTCACACTTCTTCTGAATGAACCCAAATTATATTACATTGTGAGGTAGAATATTATCTAAAATCATTATATATTGCATCAATTTATCCAAAGAACGTCTAATACGGAAGCCTTACAAATGTTAAAGTGGCTACAATATTTACCTTGATTGCTCGATTTTTGTCACCAGTGAAGAGGAAAGATCTGGTTAAATCTTGCACAGGATACGCTGATTAGGTCTTATTACCTTATGAATATGGATTTTTAACCTTTTTTGGTGATACTATAACCAAATTTGGTAAAATTTGCATCATATTCTAAACAAAATGCAAATAATAAAATAAAATTGACGAATCGTTCGTTGATGATTTTCGCTTGTAAACACGTACTGTTTAGCTCGCTTCCGGGTGAGGTCGACGTTGTTGAAAGTTACGTAATAACGGTCGTATATCGAGGTCAGACTCCGTACTGTTTAGGAGCAACTCCTGATCAAACCATCGATTGACTTACACAAAAGCTCTTTGTTGATATGGACTACGCACCGCTAAGGCTGTTTAAACAAACGGGGTTATCAACTGCAGTGCATTATTTCATTACACTTATTATTGATTATATTCCCGTTAAAAAATGTGCAACAAGTTAATGGAGAGTTAGCCTATACTCATAGCTAGAGCATACTAATGATGCCTATCTTTAAATCATCTCACATGGACAGTATACCGTCAAGATTTTGAGACACAAAACTGTTAAAGAACAAAATGCGAGTTGCACGAAGGTTGTTTCTGTATGTGGGTGTTACCATTGGAATGCTTGTGACCTTCTTTTTTAAGGATTTTCATCACTCACCAGCTGAAGGCATTCAATATCGTAGCTTTAAATGGAGGTAAATGTTATAATATTATAACATTAGTAAATGTTATAAAACTGTTTTCCGCCCCTAAGTTCTCAGGGGAGCGTACATTTTTCACTCATTTTGGTAAATGTTTAAATCGTTTAATGAATTGTTGGATAATCAAACAATAATAATATATGATTCAGTCTGCAGTAAACCGGTTATATGAATATCTTTCTTGAAAGCACGATGTAATGAGATAAACGTTTAACATAACTTGAAAGGCTTAGGCGGCGGTACTTATGGTTAAGGGTTTAAACGTGGTTTACGCTGCGTATTTTCTTTTATGATTTTCAACCCACAAACCGTTAACTGCTATTCAGCTATTTCCAAAATCTAAAGACTACCGTACTCGCAAGTATCCGTTGAGATGGTGGCTCATGACGGGGTGGGGAGAAAATTAGAGGAAAATCTAGCTCAATCTCTGGGCCTTCATACAAGACAGAAAGAGGTATATACGAGAGATTAGGAAATGTGGCGGGAACTTTAGAGGCGGAAAATGCCGTTGTCTGGGGCGCAAAATCAGTGATAAAAATGATACTCTGTAATGTTTGACAACGAATATTGTCGGGTCGTTGACCTTTTTATTCTATGATCTCGACCAAGAAAGAGACATTCGGTCCTACAGTGTTCTTGTGGACCACATTGGTGATTTTCAGTGAGAGAGAGTGTTTTTTTCTTTCTTCTGAAACTATAGCTAAGATGGGTATAAGTATACAGGGCCTAATATACCAGAAGAGAGGACATGGGGACCACCCCATCACCAATGCCGAACCCATCATGCACCTCGCCGGCCACTTTCAAACGGGATTTTGAATTTTCTTAGGTTTTTTTTTTTCTTCTTCAGGAAACAGCTTTTCCCTTGAAATGTTTAAAGTCTAATGTAGCGGTTTGGACTTTGTGATGTGACTCTTTGGTAATCTGGTAAATAAGCTGAAGGTTCTGGAGGGAGTTCGCATACACTACAGTTGCTTATAGGCTTTTACTGTGTCAGACTAGAAAATCTCCATTTGCTGACAAACATAAGATGCCGGTGTAAAAGTAAGTTCCCCTTCCCCATGTAAATTTTGCCCCTCCTTCGGTCCAAATTTCCTAGGAAATTTGGCCCCCCAGATAATCAAGCCGTAGCCATCCAGTAAATTTGGTCCTCCTTTATAGTAAAAACGGTCCGCTAGGAAATTTGGGCCCCCGGTCCTTCTTTGTCTGAAACGTAATAGTTTTTTTAACAGACTTCCTTGTCAATAATTTCTTGCACCAAACAGAACTCGAGATATACGGGATTCTGCGTTCTTTTTTAAGCCGCCGCGTTAGGCCGCGTGGACAAAAGAAATCGTTTTACCGCGGAATCACGTACGGATTAAAACACCCAAATGCGCTCAGGCATAGAGCTCATTAACTTGCATCCATTGTGTCTGTATACAATGGCCCCTAATCACTGCGAGATCGCGGAGAGTCTCGCGGTAATGTTACATGCAAATGACATGATTATATGGTCTGATAGATAAAAGGTTTTCAGGATAACTGTTAACCGCTACGCAGATTTATTGTCACGGTTTTGATTGTAACTAGAATAATCCAACTTACTCACCCCTGTCTACACACATACCACATGCACACCGTATACCTGTACTGTACGCTATGAAGTTTCATGTGGGCCGTACGGTCACATAAGTAACACGTGCATTACATATTGCAATTTTCTAGAATAAAATGTTGCATTGTGTCGTGTACTTTCTTCTAGTATTACGTCCAGCAATAAAGGTATTAAAAACTTGCGTTCCTTTAGCTTCAAACTTTTGACCTACTTACGGGAACAAATTTGAAATAAATCTTACCATTAATTTTGTGTCTTTAAAAAAAAGAAAAGGGAATACACATTTTCAACCTTGGTACTACACAGAAGAACCATTTTCTGTTGTCCGAGACGTAATATGGGTCGAAGAAATACTTTTGTTTTCCATCGTTTTTTCTACTCTCAGATTTTGTTTAAAAATAATCACGAAAGGCAGATTGAATCCCCACGAATAAAAGCGTAGTGAGCATGCGTTGAAATCATTTTTCGTCCACGCCGGAACTACTTCCAACAAGCCGCGCTATGAATCTCTTCTTGGAAAACCACGCTGTCCCGCCCATAGCGCACGCCTGTAGAGCGCGCTGAGGGGATATTCCTTGGACTCATTATCGTAACAAGCATTGTGATTAAAGTAATATGCGGCATACACCTGAAATTCTGTCGAAAATACGTCGGTTGGTTTTACTGGTTGGTGTATTTTCCCCAAAACAATTAATTCAAGGCATTAGTTTGAGTGATTAAAAATTTATGTAATGCCAATGACATTAGTTATACGGAGATAAAAACTTAAACTGTTTTAATGTTGTCAAAAAAAAAATAGAAATCAAAACAACAAATAAAGATTAAAACAACGAAAATATTTTCATAATTAGAATTAGCCCTCACATTTTATAAAAAGGTGCCATTGCCCTGTTGCATGTACATTTCTTATGTAATTGTACATACTATCAGCTACCACAAATCTCAATAAACTCTGTCCCTCACTGGGTGCCCAGATAATTGCTAGCCGACACCCCCTCCAATAAAAAGAAAAACAAGCTTACCACCAATGAAGTGTTCCCCCCCCCCCAAAAAAAATTAGTTAGGCTATAGCTACCGCTCCTGTTCTTCCCTCTTTCGTTCTACCTCCCGCCCCCCTCCCCCTCCCTCTGCAGTAAATTCTCTGCTACAGCGACTTCTCTGCTACAGCAGGAATCAAATGTGCCTGGTACATTTTGCTGACCACACTGCTTTAATACCCTAATTTCGAAAACGTGTTTTTTTTTTTTTTCGTTTTCAGAGCGGTGTTGACATAAATGTATTATTTTATCCTGACTTTCAAGGAATTTTGTTGATAGGTTACAGGACTCGCCCATTGTCCTTTATAGGCGCGTTTTTTTTTTTTTTTTTTGTATATATAGTGAAAATCTACGTGTCTATTTAAAATAGATTTAAAAAGTTGGTTAAGTTGCGTGGTTGGAGGGGAGGGGGGTAAGGGGGATGGGCATAAAGGGTAATGCTTCAGACATTTCATGGGGTCGAAAAGTTGGTTGCAAAATTCTAATGGGTGCACTAAATGAGTAATGACCGGTGAAGAAAATCGCTTTTCCGAAAGTTAAGGATTATGATTCGGAAAATTAATATCTTTACCCTCGCAAGAAGTGTATATTTAGGATATAAAAACAAGACCTCCAGTGACGTAGCTAGACATTTTCCTTCATTGCAGGAACACTTGTTTCTGTATTACATCCCCACTCCATCCCACCCGTTCAAGAATTCAACTGTTTGTTAGACATACGAAGCCCATGAAATAAAGTCAACTTTTTGTTGTTTGCCAACTTGGTTTTAGGTGCCCGTCGGCTGCTCCTCGGCCATTTTATACACGTTAAGTGCAATGATAAACATTACCCCCATTCCCCACCTCATTTGTCATTACATGAGCACCTGTTTCTGTATTACATCCCCACCCCACCCTTTTGAATAGTCAACTGTCTGCTAGACATACGAACCCCATGAAACAAAGTCAACTCTTTTGTTCATTTGTTTTCTGCCAACTTGGTTTAAGGTGCCCGTCGGCCGCTCCTCAGCAGGCCGCGGCCATTTTATCAACAAGTGCAATGATACACTAGAACAAGAGTGTTTCAACATCATTACACAGCACAAATTAAATCTGAGTCAAACATTACTTTTAAGAATGCACAACATTTAAAATCGTGTCCAACGGATGAATAAATACATTCTTAATAAGAATACTATATTCGTGATAGGTACTATACACGGTATAACACAAGAAGCAACATGGCTATAAATGGGTTTTTATATATGACTGTGTCATTTGTAACGTGCCAAAGGAAAAATGATTACTATGAGATGGCTATAAATGGGTTTTTATACATGACTGTCATTTAAAGTGTGCCAAAGAAAAAAATTATTATTATGAGATATTAAAAAGTCATAGTTCTAATGGCTTCTAAGATGTTGATCAATAATAAAAAACCAGTTGTAATTTGAACACCCGGGTTAAACACATAAAGTTTCGCGCAACTACTATGACAACTGCAATGTGTAAGAAAATAATTTTTGTCCAAACTTTTGGCAACTGAAACATTGCATTTGATATTCATGTAATTGATCTCTTCGAAACACTCTTCAATATCATTTAGAAGTAGCACGAGTTGACGAGGGCGAAAGACATTTTATTGATTGATGTGAAACCCAATATTTCATTCACATCTTGAAAACGAAAAATATTGCAATCGTCCAACAGTTTAGAAGGCGGGACTTGGTAAATTCAGCTGTAGCTCTCTAGATATATAAAATCTGGGTCAGCGCCAAACTTGTCTTCGAGCAGTGATGCGGTAAATTATGCTGCATCGTATAAAAAATAGTGCACTTTAAAAGGGTTTTGTTCAATAATTTTGTCGTTGTATTCCCCCTCCCCCCTCCCCTCCAAACAGCTCTCTAACCTCGTTGGGGCTGTTATGTAGTAATGAATATTCTAATGTTTGCAATTTACATACAAAACAAGGAATGATTATTTGTTTGCTCGTATATACATAAAGTTAACTACACGCATACCACGTGTACTACGTTAACCTTCCACACCTGGGGGGTGTCGGACAACATAGCGTAAGAATATATTGTATTTCAATCCAGAAAGTTTTAATAAAATTGCGTGGTTATAAGTGGACTATATGAAATACAATTCATTTGACACATGGGCCATCGATACTAAGGGAGGTGAGATTGGTAGAATTTGCTCTACGTATTCAATGGAACCTATTTTTTAAAAGAATTGAGTGCTCTCGTTTAATGTTCGCGCGCATTAAGTCTAGCACTCTTCCCCTTTTAAAATGAAGCTAATGTCTTACACAGATTTCATGTTTTATCCCGAAATTTGTATCTATTCCAAAAACTCTGGTTAAATTAAGTCCTAAAATCTCTCCTCCAATTATTAAGAAAGTCAATAACGTAATAAGAAACGAAAACATAATTTGTGGTTTTATTCCATAAGCAAATAAAGTGAAACACCAAAGAAAACCGACCAAACAATAATAAAATAAATTAGATTTCGGGGGAATTTTTTTTGCTCCGTGTTTTGAAAATACACGTCACTACCATTGTTGAAAAGTATGCATAAAATCAGAATATTCATCGAATTCTATTTCCAGAACTAACAAAACGACACAGACGCAACTGAGTCGAGCGAAAGTGTATCCCAAATTTTACACCAGGAATTTGTTATAATTTCTATATGATCGTGTGAAAATATCCTTTACAAGGTTCCTTAGAAGGTGCCGAATCAAATCACTAAAATAATGTTCCACGCACATACTGCAAAAACAAAACAGCAAACTTTTTTAAGTGATCATATAAGTCGTGCGCCTCTTAACCGCTTCGTCATTTATACATTTCATGAAATGTAGAGCTAGGGGTCTCCGTCCCCCTCTCTAATTGGAATGTGTCTTTTGTTTTGATTTTCCGTGATTGAATCTTTACATAATCTTTCAACAAACCGCGCGCCCTTGATAATAAGTAGGCCACCACCTGGGCAAGGTCATAAATCACCCAGTCAGAATTGGGTTTTGGAAATGTATGAAGTGTCAATGAAATATAATATCTTTGAACAAGCGCCATTAAACAATAAATATGTGGGGTACCGGGGCAGTTCCCACGGAAACTGGGTTTTGTTCAAAAAATTTCATTTTATGTTCGGAGATAACAGAAAGCTGTGGGTGCAAAGTTTGCAGGAATGCTAGTGAATGAGAAAGTTGCTGATCTGAATTTATTTCCATTCAACCTTTCTATGGTGCATACCACTTTGCCGTATTCATAATTTTTATTTTTTTTATCAACAATTTTTGTTACCAAATGAAACAAAGACTTGGAGAGAGCTTTTTTTTACAAGGATCTACCTTTTTAATAGTGTAGAAGTATTTTATTTACATGCCGGAACACTAGGAATTGTATTAAGTTTAAAAAAGATCTACCTTTTTAATAGTGTAGGGGTATTTTATGTACATGCCGGGACAGTAGGAATTTTGTTAAGTTTGGACCATTATCTGTGAGCAATTTCGCGATCGATATTACTGATATTTATCATTATTTTTATTGGATTAAATTCGGAATAAAGTCGGCAAAATTGAGTAAGTTGATTATTTCTTTTTCAGTCACTGCTTTATTCTGTTGAGTAAAATTTCAGTGCACAAATAAGTATAGGCTTGAAATAAACCGAAAGTTTAAAATTCCTGATTTTGACTAAAACATTGAAGTCATCAATCCATGAAAAATTGAACACAAAGTCT